>JAMKCH010010473.1:0-27698 GCA_023653785.1 Ophioderma brevispina | reverse complement strand
ACACAACTCTATCCGCACTTAGATTGTATTCCCCCCATAACACCTCCCCATATTTCGCTTGGGGACGTGCAATTGAGACTAGTCTCTTCCGAGGGACACAAACACGTTGACTTCAGCGGGTCTCGACTCACTACCTTATGATCATGAGTCTGCCTTATCCGGTGCGCCACAGTGCGCACAATATGATGTCATGAGGTATGTGCCATGTCAAAGTGTGATTTTCTAGATCCTTTCCCACTTTCTATATAGAGATCCATTTTTTAGGCTTGCTTTGATTCTTTAACCCTCCATTTTCATTCATCACAAAAGTGAATCTGTTTGAAGACGACAGTATAATCTGTGATTTCATTTCAATTGCTGTTCCCAAGACTTGAGGAAATCATAAGTAAATCACATTTCATTCAGTTTGGAAGCGTGGTGGCGTATGCTAACAAAATAACTCCCTATCTGCTATATGTACTATTCTTGAATTATATTCTCTCTGCTTTATGCCCCAATTATTCTGCTCAATTCAACATTTCAACCCCTTTTTGAAATGCTCAAATAGCAAGTGACTTCCGATAATTCAAAAAAATTGACATTTGCATTTCAACTCCGTATGTGTGTTGTGGTAGCTTAAATAGGATGTGGAGTAAATCAATAATAGTTAAGGGTATGTGCCCCGTAAAGACTGACTCAGAGATTTTGAAATATATATCTTTTTGTTAGTCATTAAAATAATCATCTAAACTAAAGATATTCACCTAAATACTTAATTTCAAAGTTAGAGATGAATCGATTTTTTGTTTGTTATCAGCAGTAACATTTATCATAGTATAACAGTGCATAGGATACCATGTATAACAAAAATTCCGAATTTGGATTGTATAACAAAGTTGTGATTTTCTATATGAAGGCTTTATTTCAGCTTAATTATTCATACAGTGATTAGTATTGTGCAGCATTATGTAATATGCCAAAAACACATTTGTTTGGAAAATTGATTGCTCCCTCATTCATGAGGGAAATCTCTGAGTCAGCTTTACTATATTGCATAATACACAATTCGATTCTTGACAGTCCTTTTGGTGCATACTATGCCCCATGTACAGGGACCCTATGCATACTCCCTATATGACCAGACTAATTAACCATCTAGACACCTACACTAAATGTATTGGTAGTAGGCTACTTCAGAATACACACTCTAATACCAGCAATGATGGGTAGTACACACACGCCTTTGGGAGTAGATGAAGTTACTTTCAATCCACCTAAGCAGAGTCTTAAGGTACACATTAATAGTCGCGTGTTCCAATTTAGGTACACAGTAGTCGCTGGTGTCCATTTGGTACACAGTAGTTGCGTCACCGTTTAGGTACACTTCGCGGTGAACCATTTTTTGGTACACTGTTAGTCGCTGTCATACATTTTGGTACACCGTAATGCGGCCAACCATGCGGGGATGTAATTGCCCCAATCAACTAAAAGGCCCACAATTGTACCACAAATGGGTCAAAATATAAACTTAACATGTAGTGGTATCTACTATTAGACATAGCTACCACCTTCCAAACTTCCTTTAACTGAGATCGACTAATTTAAATAAACAACACTACAAAGTAACGAGAGACTTCTCAAATAATATATCACAGCACTTTTTTTTTTTTTTGTGTTTGTTTTTTTTTTTTTTTTTTTTTTTTTTTTTTTTTTTTTTTTTTTTTTTTTTTTTTTTTAATATGCCATGCTTGAATTATGGTAAATGTAACTCAAATATAATGATGTTAACATGCTTATAATAACTTTATGGAAATGTTTAATATCCCCTACTGGACAAGCATACACCATTTAACTAAGAAAATCAATAAATCAAAGTCAAACCCCCGATCCCATGGAACCAAAGATTTAATTAAAATGATAAATAAAAAAAAGTAGAATTTTACTAAACAATATAGAAAGACTAGAACTCTACAACAAAAACTAAATACACTAAATAACAAAGTTAATAAGCTCTTAAGGGATGCTACAAAGCAATATTTTGTAAATCGATTGGAAAAAGACAAGACAAATATTAAAAACACAATTGGAAAAATACTAAATAATATAATTATAAAACCATAACTAGATCCGGTAATAATGAATTTCGCTTAAATGATCAAATTATAAAGGATCCTAAACAATCCAGATCATTTTAATGCTACGTCATAAAGAACAGGCCCAAATCAATGTTAAACAATTCCAATACTAAATACTAACTTTTCAACTTATCTCTCTAACCCATTGATAGTAACAATGTTCTTTACTCGCGATCACAGAGGATGAATTAATTAAAGTTATCAATAATTGAATGCTAAAAAAAGTCGCAGTTCATGATTGCATTCCAGCCTTAATTATTAAAAAACGTGCTAGTGAATTAACATCCTCCAAACCATCAATTTACAACATGTCCCTAACAACGGCAAGTTGATCAACTTTAAAAAGCCAGGGTAATTCCCATTCATCAAAAGATAGTAAAGACAATTTACCTAACTACAGACTCATTCAGTTCTACCTGGTTTTTTCAAAAATTTAGAGCGTCTTGGTTTTTAATAGATGTATCTCATTTATAGACAAACGCAATAATACGCTTGTGAAAACCAATTCGGATACCGCCCGAAACACTCACAAGTTGGGTATAACACAGCTTGTGCATAAAATTATCAAGCTCTAATAATATCAAACAACTGCTGGGTAATTTTTTGGACCTTTCCAAGGCATTTTACACCATAAATCATGACATCCTCTTAGCTAAGATGTATCAATATGGCTTCAGAGGTATTGGTCTTGGATTGGTTCAAAAATTATCTCACAAACAGAACGCAGTTTGTTGATTACAACAGTCACAAATCTACCACAAAATATATCGAAACTGGTATGCCCTAAGGCTCTATTTTAGGACCTTGGGATTTATCATTTTTTAATGATATGCCAAATGCTCCTCACGAATTGTCTTTTTTATATTTATGCCGATGATACCAGTGCGTTTCATCACATCTGATATTAATAAACTAATACAATTATGAATAATGGTAATAGTAAACTTAATCTGGTTCAAGTCCAAATAATTTTCACTAAATCTAATAAAACTACTACATGCTTTTTTGGCACTCAAAATAAAACAAACAAACAAAATAAACATTTTAATATCTCATCGATGATACTAAAATAAATCAAGTTAATGCTTTATTACTTTTTAGGAAGTACTATTGACCAAACCTTTCCTGGAAAAATCACATTGGGAAATTATGGAAGAATTTTCTAGTAGTATTGGGATTTTATATAAAGTAACACATTTTCTACCTAAACTGCACTTCTTAGTCTCTCTAACACACTGTTTTTTTTTTTTTTTCTCTCACACATTACATATGGTATCACTGCATGGGCAAGTGCAAGCAATTCGGAAATGGAAAACTGCATATACTTCAAAAGCGTGCACTGAGAGCAATGAGCAATATGTGATTACAGAAGCGCATCAAATCCTTATTTGTTCAATACAATCACCTAAAAGTATGGATTTGTGTAAACTTAATATTGGTCGTACATTCAGGTCAAATGTAGCAATAACTTGTTACCCTCCACATTTGACACATGTTTGTACAAATGCGGAAAACCATCTTATCCTACAATACATGCTCTTCAGACTTTCAATACCGAATATTAAACTGAATTCTTGGTACATCTATATCTTACATTGCGTTAAACAATGGACACCATTCCACCTATGTCAAAAACTCAAAAAATCTTCAATTCTTTTAAACTTATTATAAAAGTCACTTATATCAAACATACAATAATAAATAGAGTCTGGAACTTGAACAGCCATTATTATGCCATTTTCCAGTATCTTCCACATTATACTCCTGTGATATGTTTATATTGATGTATTATGTGGATAAATAATGTTATGTTATGTTATAGGATTTTTGTGTCGCCTGAACGAATGTTTATGGCACAACTAATCCAAATTTTCTGTGTGTCCGTCCGTCCGTATGACTCGTTAACCTTTTTTAAATGCTCTGCAGGCTTAACACTATCCCCGATTTAATCAACTTGATAGGATGATAGAGTGATGTTTCCGCATATTATGTGTTACTTTTGGCTGCATTATTTGCATATTCCATTAATTTTAATTAGCTTATTTGCATATTTTTCAGACATTTCGGTTCAACCTTTTGTGGGAAATGCTCTTCTGGCTAAATGCTAATCCCGATTTACTTCACACTTGGTAGGGTGGATAAATGAGGTGCCAAATTATTATGTGTACTTTGGCTGCATTATTTGCATATTATGAATATTAATTAGCTTCTTTTGGCCAGGCGAAAATGACAACCTTTTCCCCGCAAGGCTTGTGTGCAAGTTATCTGGAGTTCCGTAAGGCGTAAATGATGTAACTGGTGGAAGGAACGGGTTAAAGAGTTCTCGACTGATTAGATGTTGGGCATATTTCGGGCGAATTACATATGCGACGGTGCTAATGATCTGCAAACAGCATCGTATCGCTATATTTTGAAACGTACTCGGATATGCAAAATTCCCTCACTGCACGAACTCTATTATGGTGGGCATCTTCTTTGCCATTTGAAGAGTTCCGTATGCACTGATGCATGCGGCCTAGGTATCAAATGAGCTAATTAAATATGCATAATTGCTATATCGCTAAAGTGGTACCACGTATTCAAAATTCCTTGCTAATGTAAAACTAGCTTTGTGTGAATCGTATGGAGGGAAGGGTGGGTGTTGGGGAGGGGCAGGGTGTTGGGGAGGGGCAGGGTGTTGGGGAGGGGCGGGTGCTTGGGAGGGGCAGGATGTTGGGAGGGGCTGGTGTTTGGGAGGCAGGAAGGGTGTGTTGGGGAGGGTTCAGGTGGGGTTTAAGTAGCGAGTGGGGTCGTCGGGGGGTCGGTGGTGTGCATCTGGGTGGGTCGGGGTGGTGCGTCGGGTGGGGTGCGTCTGGGTGGGGCCGGGTGACCGCATTTCGCTTTTGTGACCCTGGTGACTTCATGTGACCTTGGTGACTTCATGTGACCTTGTGACTTTGTGTGACCTTTGTGACCCCATGCAACCTGGTGACCTCATGTGGACCTTGCTGACCTCATATCACCTTTCCCAATCATGTGCCGGGGAGGGGTGGGGTATGTGTCAGGGAGGGGGCAGTGTGGGTGCATGGGTGAAGTGTGGGGTGTCATCGGGAGGGGTGGGGTTTGGTGGTCGGGGGCCGGGTGACCCTTATGTTTACCTTGGTGCCCCTCAGTGTGACTTTGTGACCCCATGTTACTTTGTGACCCCATGTGACCTTTGTGACCCCATGTGCCTTTGGTGCCCTAATGCGACTTTAATGACCCCATGTGACCTTTGCGATCCATGTTACCTTGTGATCCTCATGTGCCTTTGTGACCCATGTCACCTGGTGACCTCATGTCACTTTGACCCCATTCACAAACCGTTCTGGCAGACGACACTAGCTGTCCAACGGCCGCGATGTTTTTTCATACATTTTCGGTTACACTTTTTTTAAAATGCTCTGCTTGGCTAACACTATGCCCGATTTACTTCAAACTCGGTATTTTGTGTAACACTGTTCTCCAGTGCATTTGTTCTCTTTCTAATCATCATTTGCCAAACTTCATCATAAAGCAAGTGATCGCGCAACCAGGCGACACTTGTGGTTCGGAACCGCCGTGTTGTAAGAGGCGGTCCACTTCTGGGGTCCTGCACCCCATAGGCATAAATCCGGGGGGGGGGGAGATTTTTTTTTTTTTTAATTTTTAAATTTGATGAGGGGGATGGTCTACGATCATCCCCCATTTCCGCGTTCATGTGTTTTTGACCGAAAACCTCATATTTAACATACTAATTTTACAATTGGTAAATTTCCGCAAGCTTTTTTGTTGCGCATTTTTGTCAATTTACAATAACATTTAATGATTTTTTTTTTTTTAGTGTTCTAAAGGACAAAATTGTTACGTGCTTCATGGACAAATTGTACCAGTAAAAGGATCTTGTCAGCAAACCTAATAAATTTTCATCAAGCCCATCCCCCCATGTAAAAAAGAAATTTATCCCTAGTCCACCCTAAATCTTCTTGACTACGGCTTGGAATTACATATGGCATTGGGAGGACACTTGTGTTTCAATTAATTGCTCATAACACAAATGTACCATCAAACCAACTGAAATATAATTCAGATTGGAAAATTTGGAAATATTAAATTTTGCCGTAATTGACCATAATTACATGATAAAACATCAGTGTAATTTTTACCTTAATCACTGGTGTACTTATTTGAGGGTTTATGTCTATAACCTTCCCTACCTAACACATCTCTTTGTTTTGATATGCCAAAATAATTTTGTGAAGAATTACAATCATAAAATGAATTTGCTGCTTTCACACACTGAAACTACATTTGCTTCAAATTTATAAGGGAACAAACACATTTGATAGCCATTTAAAATTCTATCGTTAGAATTGAAAATCATCCATCATCAACATCATCAGTCCAGTCCAAGTACCTCATTAGTAATTAGTCATGCATAAAAGGCGGCCATTGCTCTTGAATTATTCCGTCATTTACATTGTCCCTACATTATTCCTTGCCTCTCAAATAAGCCCTCCACCCTAATATCGCTCTAAGGTGTGTTGCAATATTTGAGCCAAGACAAAATATGATTTGCTTCAGGTTTAACTTACTATATTTTTGTATTTGTGTAATCTTGCTGTGGTTTTGCTGGCCTTCAAGATGTGATTGGGATGGAAGGTGCGTTCATCTATTAGGCATAAAGCATAGTAGCGTGAGATTTTTTTTATTGGAGAGAGTTGGTATTATATTGTTTAAAGGTGAATTAAGAAATTTTTTCATTCACACATTTGAACTTTAGGTCATATGTCACAAAAGTTTAAATGTAGACCTGGTCTAAGTCAAAATTAGTTTGTCTAACATTGACAGTTACTTACATTTTCTTCGTAAGTAACTAGCAATTTTTTACAGATTAAATGCAAATTCAAATAACTACAACACTCATGTCAATTCAAAGGAAAATGCCTTTTCTGGTAAGACAAATTACACTTAGCCCATGTCAACTTTAAGACCAGGTCTAACTCTTTTGTGTATACGAACCTGAGTTTTAGGCTTGAATGTGATCACTGATAGGGCATTTGCTTCCAGTGCTGGAGGCAGGCTGGAAAAAATGCCAAATTTCCGGATAGAAACTTCCAAATTTTCCTCCAAAATGAAACATTTCCCTCAAGATTACAACATGTCCCTTCCAATTCTTATGTATTTCTTTAATTTAAAAGGACAAAAATTTCTATCCAAATATCAAAATTTTTTGAGAAAGTCAGCCCAATTCCCACTTTTTCCAGGTGTGACAGGAGGTGCCTGGTTCAATTCCCAGCAGAATCCCCTTCTTCAGGCAAATCCACTTCCTAAGATTTATGTTATTACTATATTCGGAAAATAATTTGAATGAATTCGGAAAATAATTGAATGCCCTTAAATTTGCTCTCCCAAGGTTTTTGGACTTGGACAAACATCTATGAAAACATCCCTTTGGAGAGGATTGTGCTATCCGTACGCAGCACCACATATAGAGAATACTGTGCGGTGTTGCAATGGGCAACATTGAACTTCATTGAAAAGCGATGTCTAAAACTGATCAACTGAGCTAAAAATAATATATTCACATACTTAAAACATGTTAAAGAAATTTGCAAAAACTTGGCATCAAATGAATAATAAAAAGAACAGACAGATGGTTCAAAATGTTTAAAGCAAAAACTAAATATTTAAAAAAATCATTAAAATTGAAATCAATCATGATTACAAATTTTGGTTACCATACCCAAATGAAGACAACATGATGTTAAGGTCCTAACTGGCTGTATTTAAATGACCAAGTAATGGTTATTGAATTTTGTTGACGTCTGTTCAAGATACATTCTTATGAAATTGAAGATTTAATTGCATGAAAAGATGTACCTGAATGGCATCTTGAAATAGGAAGAAACCTTTACATAACTCCTTACAAACAGTGTTTCAATATGAATTATAGTGCTACCAAGATACCATTCTTCAGCAGCATAGGGGAAAGATAGAATCTAGGGGAGGGGAGTGTGCACAAAATTGCTAAAAAACCAAAGGAATGCTGCATTTTTCTATTCACATACAGAGTATAGTCTCCTTCACAATTCCTTTTCTGCAAAATAGGCATCTACTACCGTGCGCGTGGTCACTGTTTCTATCTGGTGGGAATTGCACGGATAGTCTGACGCAGGAGCAGAGTAACGGATTAGACAGAGAGATACTCGCACGTCTTTGCACACACTTTCCCACAGGCTACACCAGGCGTCTGCATTTCACGTATAGCTATATGAGCCAGATATGAGCCACGTTCAATAATATTGCATCCCAAAATGAATATCGGTATTCCCGGTATTCATAATAATGGCAAAAAGCTGTACTAATACTACGGAGATGTATGTGGACGCACCCTTGTCCAATTACCACACTTCACAGAACAATGTAAAACATGCTAAGAAATGTTGAGAGTTTATGAGCACAAACTGGAGTGCCAGAGCCGGTTCTGGACGCTCAGTAAATGCGCATGATCAGGTGTCCCAATGAAGTGGACCAATATGTATATCGATCCTTTGTAAAGGGGATGACCCAATAAAGTGTCCAATTTTTCATCATTTTGATTAGGAAAGCCTTCACCCCAAAACCCCATATGTGAAGTTTTGATAGTGAGGCTTAAAAAATTGCGGTTTTGTAATCCCAAGATTTGAATACTGTTTAAAATTAATTAGTCGACCCAAAATGGGGCATATTTTCGCTCATAACATCCAAACCAAACATCCTTTAGCTCTAAGATTTTACAGGATAAATGAGAAAATTGTAGCTTTCTTCTGATACCAAAATTTTGACCACTTCCTGTAAAATCTGGGGTCCCTGGGGCCAAGATATTAGACCTCTAAAGCATATTGGACTATAACTTTCATGTTTGTTTTTAAAACATAACCTTTTCTTTCTGTCACTATGCATTACAAAGAGCCCTATCTTGATTGGTGCCTATTACTAGACTAATATGACCAGCCAGCTAATGGGTAGGATAATGTCAACCATGACTGGGGCCAAGGGAAGGCACTCCCTGTACACCTAGTACTATGGGGACATGCCACGGTCAAGAATCCTCTTTCAGCAGTTCCAAAGTGCAGTTCCAAAGACCAACATTTTCAGCCAATCGCAGTTCCAAAAATCCAAGATTGTGAAAAATTCTAGTCTGGAAATCAGAAAATGTTTGTTCCAAAGAGGCCAAATTCAGCCTAATTTATTGAATGCTGAACGTAAGTACTCTAGCTCCCCAGTTTTTGTGCAATTGGACCTAGGGTGGACATACACAACCATTCATCATCATTGAGCCACCTAAGTCTCCTTGGTGCATGGTGTATAAGACCTGGATGAAAGAAATTATAATTGAGAATGCTAGGGAGTATCATGGATTACCAACATATTGATTTTATTGCCTAGGTCCATTTGCACACTACATGGGAGAGGTTCATACCTTCAGCAATATTTGAGTCCCAAAATCAGTTATGGATGCCCCAATCTTTAAATCCTTGGTGGTGCATATCTATCTTTTAAAAAGAGTTTGCACAAGTACCTTCTGGGGAATGGGTCCCCAAACCTGTAGATTACAATTGAAGCTTTTGTATAATTATAGTTTGTTTGTATATGATACACATGATGCAATCCATACCAACAATACTTTACAAAGCTTTACAGCTGTGGAGTTCTTTCCAATGACTAATTCCATTCTGTCCATCGCTTGGCTTGTTCTGGCTAACTGAACAGGACTTGGACAAAGTGAGCACTGGGGGCCCATTATTGGCTATATTTTTAAGTCTTTGTGGACCATTGCCATTAAAAAAGACCAATGGTTGACATTATCATGCCCATTAGTTGGCCGGACAGATTAGTCTAATAGACGCCAGGCAAGATATGGCTCTTAGAGATACAGACAATGAATACAGGCACACTAGTCTATAGCTTTCTTATAGTTGTTAGAAATTTGTGCCAAGAATCTATGATCCAGTAAATCCTTTATTATAGAGGAAGGAGTGCTTGATTTATCACAGGATGTGTGGATCAAACTTGATGGCATACATTAATTTCCAAGGGTCATTTTACATTGATTTTGAACTGATTCTTCTCCCCATGACCTACATCCCAGTCCCACCCCACTCTCACCCCGCTCCCATCCGCCTCCCACTCTCACCCCGCTCCCATCCGCCTCCCACTCATTGTGTGGACCATGTGTTTTCTGTTGAAAAAGTAATCCATGTCTGTGGATTTTTGCATGTAAAACTATAATCAATTTGATTGTACCATTCAAATTGATTAGGTGTGGTGTGAGGGTGCAATGCACTCCCAAATTCACCAAACTTCCACTTTTCAAAAGTAAATGTTCAAATTTAAAAGGCACTATGAGTAATTTGCTAAATGAGAAAATTGAAATAATCATAAAAAATCAGATTTTTGCATGTCTATAACAAGAATAGATACCCTAACGTACCCTTATAAGACCAAAAGCAACCTAATAAGGACAAAATCGGACATTTTAGTTATTACTGTCTGTACGGACACTTACTAGTTGAATGGAGATTTATATCTTTGAACATTGCTGTTTTCTTCCTTTTCTGTCATTTTTGCAGTTGGAAAAAAATAACTTATGATCATTCTACAGGCTTAAAGGTGCAACATGAGATTTCAAATAACAGGTGTCCCTAAAAATGTGAAAATTAGCTAAAATTCTAATTTTTGCACTAATGTAAAGCTTTCTATCAAAAATATCCCCACCTGAAAGGATTAAGCTGAGGTCTGTTTCTTTGCTACAAAAATTGTGAAATTTCTGATTTCCTATAGGAGCAAATACGAAATTCAGCCCATGTTTTCTATTGAACTTCAAACATATACAAATCATCCTTTTGTTTTCATTTTTAATATTTGTGTTATTTTATTGATTTTTTAGTTTTTTTGTTTTTTTTAATATTATTGAGTGTCACAGAAAATATGGACAGCTTGAAATCTCTTGTTGCACCTTTAAGAGCTTCATGATAATTTCAATATTTGACTCTTTAGGATGATCACTGCATAGGGTGTCTTTAACATTAAAAGGTCACTTCTTGCTGCCAAAGCAATACCCAGATTAATGTCACTTGGATGTAATCAATTTTGATATTTAAAGTTCGTATGTAAGTTTGGGAACAACACCAACAAATATTCAGTAAGAAAATTGTAGGTTTAGTCCAACATTTGGGAAAATCTGCAGTCCAACCAAAAAAAAAAGTCAATCCAGGGTATGGACCTGCACATTCATATGCTTCTATACAGGAGAAGTTGCACCAAAATTTCCTTTGGATGCAAAACAATCTTGCTCTCATTCACTCAAGGGAAGCATTGTTATTGCATTGCTTCGTTATAAATTGACTACTACACCAAGGCATAACACAACAACTACAAGCTATACTAATATGAAAGACTTGTGCAATTTCATTTATAAGGGAAACACCTGATTCAGAGATTGAGTAGCATAAAATCACCTACTACCTCGCTATTCATACTTAACCTCGAGGGATATGTATACTCATATTAAAATAAAATACACAGCTAGATTCTCACTTGTGGTGTTTATATGATAAGGTCAAGGGTCACTTTGCTTAATTTTCTTAAAGGCTGACTCAGATTTTCCGATGAGGGCGCTCTCATTTTTCAAACAAATCGCATTTTTTGCATATACACAATGTTTGTCCATATACTAATCACTGTGTGAAATAACTAAGCTCAAATCAAAGTCCTTCATATAGAAATTCACAACTTTGTTATAAAATTCCGAATCTGGAATTTTTGTTATACACAATATCCTATGGCACTGTTATACTGTGCATAAATGTTTACTGCATGAAAACGAAAAATTTGATTCATCTCAAACTTTGGAATTCAGCATTTAAGATGACTATCTTTATTTCTAGATGACTATTTTTAATTACTACACAAAAATATTAGATTTTGAAATCTCTGAGCCAGCCTTTATGTTGTGCTCTCATATTATAACAAGTACACTGTATTACAAAAAATAGTCACATTTTGTGTTCATATTTTACAGGTATTCTATCAATATGAAATCTAAAATGGCTACAATTTTGCTATCAAAATTTGACTTTTCCATCTTCTCTCTTCTACTTTAGATTACAGTGAGTTGCTTTTATTTAAAAAAAAGTCTAATTTCCATAAGTGAAGCCAAAGCAACGAATAACGGATTTACCATATCCCAAGAGTTTGTCTACTGCTTTCAAAACACATCAAAATTGTACTATAAGTATTAAAATATTGTAATGGTTAATTTTACTCTATCAAATTTTTACACTTTGCTGATTTCAAGACAGACTCAGAGATTTCCCGAGGAGGGCGCCCTCATTTTTCAAACAAATTGTGTTTTTTGCATATACATAATGCTAGTCCATATACTAAACACTGTGTGAAATAGCTAAGCTCAAATCAAAGTCTTTCATATATAAAAAACACAACTTTGTTATAAAATTCCAGATCCGGAATTTTGTTATACACAGTATCCTATGGCATGCAATACTGTACATAAATATTTACTGCATGAAAATGAAAAATCTGATTCATCTCAGACTTTGGAATTGAGATTTTAGGTGACTATCTTTAGTTGTAATTGACTACTTTTAATTATTACACAAACAAATTATATTTTGAAATCTCTGAATCAGCCTTTAAAGTATAAGCATTCTTTCTTGTTTTTAAAAGACTTCTGCATGTGCGTGTGTGTGTGTGTAGGTGTGATAGATGTGAAAATTAATGCAAGGCAAAAATATCCATCTTGACAATCTTCAAATATGAAGAAACGGTTTCTTCTCTGAATAAGTTTATTCAGCTGTGTGTTGATTTAGGGGCAGCTGCACACAAAAGGATAGGGCTCTCTCCACTTTAAGGGAAATCTTGATTTTAGCATTCTTTTTCTTCTTTTAAAATATCATAATTGAAGCTGGGCTCATGTTTTTTCTCCCTTGGTTATCTTTCTCATGTTTTTAGATGAGTTTTTAAGGGTTTGATTCTAGGATTTTGATTGTATCTTTAATCATTCAAATGTAAGAAAACTTAAATATTAAAAAATTCCTGTATGACACAGGATATCAATGTTCTAATCACATGATTTTGTGTGAAAACATTCATTTTGATTGTTTAAGTTATTAACTGATATAAATTAGAATAGCAATAAACAATTATGAATTTTAGTAAGCAGCATGCATTTGGAAGGGTCCTACACCATTTATTGAGTTCATCTAGTAGTTTAAGCAGGAGTGTTTTTATTCAGCAGACAATGGATCCCCGGGATGGATCATGGTGTTAATCACAAGAAAACATGTCAGAGTCTTTGATTGACCACTGTTTGACCAGCAATCTGTGACCTTTGTGACTTTCTAAAATCGATGACTACAAGTCTATGATATTCATGTAACAGACACATTATTTGATTAAAGTTATGACAAACCCAAAATTTAGCCTAAAATTACTGGATATCTTGAGCCTCTTTTTGAGGCTCATATTCTGTTTTGTGGTATGTTATTTTTGTGTGTAAAATATATCTGTATTCTTCCAAGGTCTCAAACTATCATTTGAGAGCAAATTGAAGGAATTCCACATTTCAATGAAAATGTGCCAGTGCCACTTTGATGTTAACAATTAACCTTCATCTTTAATGATCAACACTGGTCATTAGGAGCATTAAAGTCCTACTATGGTCAGGAATATGTTTTCTATCAGTGCTACTCTTTATTAAAATATGCAATCCCATCCCATCAAAAAACCTCCATGTTGCTTTCAATGTGGGATCATTTTTTTAATCATTTTGTTTTTCATGTTTTTAGATGGATTTTAAATTGGGGATTTTATTGAATCTTAACTCTTTCATTCAAGAGCAAATTCAGAGAAAGTGGGGGTTTATCTTATTTCCCCAGAAATCATGAAGCATTAGAATTTTTATTAAAATTATAATGCACCCTCTCTATTTTAACATGGGTACTCAGAAAATAAATACATTTCCAAATCATTATGTTATTATTTTCATTTACTATTCAGTGTCCTTTCAACATCGTATGTGAAAAAAAAAATCCATGTGGGTCGTTATGGTGGGCAAATGCGTGCCGTGCCTTTCATTAAACTTGGTGTGAAAACTAATGCGTAACCATGCACTTCGCAACACTCTATGTAATGAACGCTGTGGGGCTGCTTAAGGTGTGAAGCGAGCACAGTGTCGTAATAGTGAGCATGAGCAAGTAAATCACAAAACTTAGACATGTATGGTCTAACTTCAAGTGAGTTCCTTTTCTTGATTTGAAGCCATTATGATTTCAATTGTACAAAAGTCCAAAGTACATTATCATGCATGCAGCTGAAAGATTAGAAATTGATTATTAATTTTCTCTGCATTCAATTGTGGTGAAAGTTGTGATTTTGTCTCAAATAACTATAAAATATAATTAGAAAAGTAATGCCACCTTGTTCAGCACATCTCATTTTAGAAATTGTTGATTCATATTGGAATTTATGTAGGTCTGCATTGATGTATAAAAGCATTGATATTTTTATCCTTTTTGGTAGGTATTTGGAAATTTTAGACATATCAAAAGTAAGAGAACCCATTCAGAATGAGATCTCAAGATTACACAATTCATATGCCATGTATTAATAATTTTTAAAAGATAACATTGCACAATAATTTTGGGTGAAAAAGATGATTTCTTGAACACTAGCGATCTATCAAAGCTTGTCTTATTTGGATTTCTGATATTAATTCCTTTTAAGAAATGTATACTTTTATGTATAGCCTTCAGCAATATTTAAGAACTCATAACACCAAATATTTTACAAAACTCAAAATACTTTGTACACACACACACACACACTTTTTTTTTTTTTTTTTTTTGTGTGAAGCGAGCACAGTGTCGTAATAGTGAGCATGAGCAAGTAAATCACAAAACTTAGACATGTATGGTCTAACTTCAAGTGAGTTCCTTTTCTTGATTTGAAGCCATTATGATTTCAATTGTACAAAAGTCCAAAGTACATTATCATGCATGCAGCTGAAAGATAGAAATTGATTATATTTGCTCTGCATTCAATGTGGGAAAGTTGTGTGATTTGTCTAAATAACTATAAACTATAATTAGAAAAGTAATGCCACATTGTCAGCAACTTCATTTAGAAATGTTGATCATATTGGCATTTTATGTAGGTCTGATTATGAGTATAAAAAAAAAAGCATGGATATTTTATCCTTTTTGGTAGGTTATTTGGAAATTTTAGACATATCAAAAGTAAGGAGCCACCCATTCAGAATGAGATCTCAAGATTACACACTTCATATGCCATGTATTATATGTTTAAAAGATAACATTGAAAATAATTTGGGTGAAAAAGATGATTTCTTGAACACTAGCGATCTATCAAAGCTTGTTTGTCTATTTGGATTTCTAATGCAATTCCTTTCTTAAAAAGGTACCTTTTTTCTGCAGCACCCAGTGACCATTGCTTAAATTTTTGCTCATATAACTAGTACACGATCCATTAACTTTGATTTATACTGTTACATTCTATTGAAGTGAGGAATGTGAAATCAACAATCTCATGTTAGAAAGGATTCTCTCAATTTTGTACTCCATCATTCACAATGTACAGGACAGAAATGGGAAAATGAGAATATGTGAATATTAAACCCAATTGTAGCCGAAATGTCAGCTGCCTGTTTTTTTCTAAGAGAAAATATTGGTCAAAGATATTTTTCCACAATGTGTTAATTATTTGGTCAAGTTAAAACGGAAAAAACCGACCTTGAATTAAATACATACCAAGCAATCTTATGTTTTGCATGGTTTATGACAAGTTTATTTGTGGTAAAACATACTTAAATAGATAGCATAAAAAATATTAGAATGTCACACAAGAATTAAATATTGTTCATGCTGTCCCAAATGTATGCTTGTTAATGAACAGTGACTTTTTGTGGTGCGGTACCAGTGGGTACAAAGCGTGACAGGTTTAACTCAATTTAGCAATCACCTTTTGGTTAAAAGCACGTTTCAGCCAATTTGGGATACTTTTAATGCAAAGAAATATAATCAAAGCAGAGAATGGTTTTAAATTGAGATTGTTAGCTAGTGGCATGAAAATGGAAGCTAAGTAAGTAAGCCAAAGTAAGAAACAAGGCCAACATAAAAAATAAGAGGGAAAAATCAAAAAAAAAGTTTCTGTCTTTCTTTAGCTTTTTTCTGCTTCCCATTAACTATTAGGCTCCCATTTTAAAGGAAAAAAAAAAAGGGAAGTTGTCCAAAAAGCAATAAAAAATGGTAGTGCATTTGCATACACCTTTGTCAACTAAAGGGATAGCAGCGATATTGGAGAGAATCGAACAAATGTGGAAAGATTCTTTAACTATAAATTCAGGACTAAGGGGTACAATTCCATATAACTGCTTTAAGTAGAAACAAACCACCAAATAGTGAAAAAAAAAGTATGTGAGGAAATTGTGATACCGTCTCCTACAAATAAACATACAGTGGATGGAAGTCTCCCCCCAAAATTACACTAAAAAAAGCTGATTGTGTGGTTTACACCAGACAGAATAAAGAAAGACCAATAATGTTTGTGTTGAGGTCAAAATGTATTGATCATGTGCACAATCATGCCGAAATATCGTGAATCCGGGAAAGGCTTTTTTTTAGACCAAGTCGGAATTTGATACGCAAGTATAGAAAACGAATCAGATAAAAGTACTTGCCTTGTCTTTACTACACGATTCAAGCAAGCCACGTGCAGGTTATTTCTCATATCCACGACCAGTAACAAAAATATAAAAATATGAATTTTGATGATTTGATTCGATGTTTCAGATTAGCAATCGCTGTTATACCTTTAATAGACAAACCTTTTGTTTAAGCACATGTAAAATGTCCCAATTCATGGAAACTGGCCTTTGAGTTATTCACACTATAGGATAATATTTTGAGGGTTAGGGCAAAAAGGCAACATCTGCAATAGCTGCCAAGTGTTAAATTTAGCAAGGTATAACACTTACAAGAAACAACGGACAAATAAAGTAATGTTATCATTTGTTTTTAATTATATGTTTTTTTGTTTAAATTGAAACAAGTTTTTGTGATTTACAGCCTCGTCCCCCGCTTACCTAAAAAAAGTTGAGATTTTTGTATTATCTGAACCTTTGGGGGATAGGTATGGTACGTGTGCCCAATCGAGTGCAAAGTGATCGTCTCTGTAAGTTCGCAATGTATTTTCATTGTAAACGGACAGAAATTACTAATAGTGGTCTATGGAACACTGCGATACAAAATTTGCTCATAACACCAAAAATGCAACATCGAAACCAACTGAAGTTTGGAAACATAAGCATTTCTGGACGGAATATAATGACACAAGCAAAACAGAATGAGTGGAAAGAATAAATGATGCGCACCTTTAAGATGGTACTCAAAGTGACTTGATTGGAACGATCTGACTTCTGAAATGAACATTGAAATAATTCCCAGGTTTATTATACATTTCTAAAAGATATGACATAAGGCAGCTATTACCTGATACATTTTGCACTAACATGCACAAAAAAATCACATGTAGGCAATATGGCTAAATACTTACAAATTGTGAGCATTTCATGATCATGATTATGCAGATGCCTATTTAGTAGCAAAACAAAACTATAGTACGATCACCAAAGCAGTTAGGTTATGCAACCCGCACACACACATTGGGCTTGGTGACATGTGAGAGTTACATGTAGATATTTTTTTTTTCTTTCTAAAATTAGTAGTGAAAAAACTATAGTAGGCTGCACACAGCAAGTTAGGTTACGCACCCCCCACATACACCACACGCACCACTGGCGTACAGGCGGGGGGGGGGGGGCGGGGGGCAGGTTGCCCCCCGACGACTTTGACCGGGGACAAATTGGCCTTTTGACCCCCTGAGAGGGAAAAATTTCCCAGAAGGGAAATTTTCCCCCTCAGAGCTGGGCAGAGGCCCAATACGCCAATGCACCCACACACCAACTTGTGCTGGGCATTTAGAGATTTGACCATGTTCGAGATGGGGGTCATCCGATGTAACAGTGCTGCATTTCCGACGTGAAGCTGCATAATTCTTCTCACAAGGTGCAGCGTTTTTCTTTCCAATAATAAACAAGCATAATTTTTAAAGATGAACCTTCTCCATTTCATATCAAAATATTGTTTACCATTAATATTTACTCACAGACATTCATTGCGAAAAAATAACATGTTTTAAATCTGCCAATATGTGGTTTGGTGGGCATTTGTACATTTCCGGAAAATTTTCAAGTGATCACATCACCAGTACAGAAAACAGCTGCGATGACACCCACAAATGGTGTGGAGCAGTGGTTCAGAATTACCTGCACATACTTTGGGGCATTGGCATGCAGTCTATGTACAGGACACAGCAACTGGGATTTGTCGCCATTTAACAACCCAGGAAGGGTTTGCAAGTTTGCTTTGGGTTAGAACATGCCTGCCAAGGTCTAGGAGGAGTGTGACTCATAATAATAACAATGTTCTGCTGAAAAGGGATGACACACCTTTGAGCCAACTGTATTACAATTTGCCAGGTTCCCCAAAAATTTTCAAATGTTTTTGAGAAATTTGTGAAAATTTTGTCTCCAGATTGAGGAAAATTTGCCTAAATTTGACGGCAAATTGTGAATTTTGAGAAAGTAATAAAACTTCATCTGAGGCCAGCACCCATAACCAGTTTGAGCGGGCAGCAGAGGGAGTGGATCTGCCCCCAATTTTAAAAGCCAAAAAACCTAAAAGAGCTGGAAAAAGACCAAAATGGCAAAAAAATAGGTTTTTATTGCTTTTTTGTTGTCGAAAAAGTTAACATTTCGGTTAAAAAAAGTCCATGGCTTTTTGCCCAAATCCCCTCCCCGATCCTCCCCTTGCAAATTTTGGAAAAAAGTGTCCCTTTTGAAAAAAAAAATTGCCCACACCACTAAAAAAAATTGTGGTTATGGGGTTGCTCATCTGTTACCAAAAATGGCAAAAAGAGTCATTCGTTGTACTAGAAGGCTGAGAACAAGACCCACATTGGAATTACATATTTATATGGGCATTTCGTATTGAGACAATGCACTTCCCTTAAATTTAGAAGTTGTTTTGAAAATGAAAATAATAACACGGACCATGGAAACTATCTTATCAAGTGTAAAAATCTCTTTTGCAATTTGTCATCAAAACTGGACCAAAATAACAATGACATATTGTGTTGGTAATAAAATTTTATGATATGAATTCAACAACCTCCTCCATTCCTTTATAAATGAGCAATGTGGTTGATCAGTGATGAACCCAAAGGTGCTGTCGTGCGTGCTGCCCATAGTTACCATGCGCGACGATTTTACATGACTCGTATTAAGACGCAGCGTTTGTCACCACTTTCTGGTTGCGTTTGACACATATTTAATATTGTGTACATGCAGATTTCAACAAAAGCACAAATACTGCTAATTTTGGAAACATGTTAATTTCCTGGCTTATTTTGCTAGCTTTTTGATCAATAACATGGATATTCAACAAATGCTTTTCTCTGAAATTGGGGACGTGTCTTTATTTGCTTTTTTTAATAAATTGTTGTTGAAAGTAAAAAAACATGAGCTTGTCATTCAACATGATACAGTGGTTCATCAGCTTGTTCAACAACGATGCATCCAATGCGTCCACATACTTTTATCACGCTCGGGCAGGTTAGCTGCCCTTGTTAGATAAAAATACGCAGACGCGTGGGTGCGTTGTTATTCCTAATGTGAAACACTCTGCATTTAATGGCTGAATCCCTTTTCATGAAGAAAAAAGATCGTTTAATGGGGATGACCCGATTAAGTACATAAAGTTTTTATCTTGGTTGAATGGCCTCACCCCAAAACCATATCTGTGAAAGTTTCACGTTGATAGTCAATCCGTTTTGTTGTGATGTGAGAGCTATTAGAAAGTGATTTTGGTATTACCCATAGAGTGCTGTGTTAAAATTAATATGGTCGACCCAAAATTGGGGCACATTTTCCTTGTAATATCCAAAAAACCAAAACATCTTTAGACCTAGAATTCCACAGGGTATATGAGAAAAATAGTAGCTTTTTCTGATACCAAAATTGGTTTCATCTTCGGTATATATGGGGATGAAGCTATTAGTGATTGGACCTGGGCTCTTTAAAAGGGGCATTGGCCCCCCCATGTTTTTTTGTCGTGATCCACGAGATTGTACCCAGGAGCTTATCTAAAAAAGTTGAGATTTTGATTCTATCATCTGAACCGTTAGCTTTAGTAATCCATGTGTCCATTATCTTACATGCAAATTCGGTCATATCTGTAAGAAATTTCCAAATTTTGCTATTTCTGTCCGTAAATGGACAGAAATTACAGTACAGTACCTATGAAACCATGGGAAACAAGAACAATGTCATAACACAGAACTGCAAGATCGGAATCAACTTACAAATTTTGTGAAATAAGCTTTTCTTAAGAATATTTAGTGAACAATGAACGAAACGGAAGGTGCTGGAATCACGAAATGCCACCTTAAAAGTATTATAAACAGTGGCAGTTAGTTGGACCCATGCAAAATTGTTACCAGTGACACAAAAGTGAAATATCGCTTATTTTTGTGCAATAGATAGGATTCAACACATGTCACAGAGTGGTTTCATCAGGAATTTCTTGCAAGGGTGAATTAAGTTGCCTGAGGATGATAAAAAATATGCAGATGTGCCAGGGGCGCACGTTTAGTTTATGTGTTGCTGAAGCATGTAATTGAATCCCTCTGAATAATGACACAGTTAGAACAAGATCGGCATTGCACAGCAACACAAACAAATACAAAAAAAACATGACACTTATGCTTTGTATCAAAAAGATAATTAATTTTAAATATCCTGTCATGTTGAAGAAAGTTTGAAAATAAATTAGCTTGTTTTAAATTCAGCAGGTCTTTTACGTGAGATCCGTAACCTGACCAATATGGCACACTTTTTCCCTGGACACAGTAGGAATTCAAAAACCTTAACGGAATAAACGTGTTTTTCGTGTAAGGGTTTCCCAAAATCATAGATGGTCAGTAAAAGTGTGTGTCAGATGGGTCAGGTACGGAAACTCCTCCTTTTACCCTAACACAATTCCACAGTGGCGTAGCCAGAGGCCAGACGGCCTCGGAAGGCGGGCATTCCCCATTGCGTCGTCGCATTTCCAGGTCCAACACCGCCACCCTCGGCACAGTGAGAGACCCCGCCGCGCTTACCGGGCGGGGCAAGGCTCCCCTCCCCAGAGTCCAGCCACACCCAAAAATATCAGGGCGGGGGCTGGCGAGGTTCTGTGCTAGGATTAGGATAGAAATGTCTCTTGCCTACGTATACCCCTACTACCTCCCCCCAAATTCTCCCTTCACACGCCCCCGCTCAATTCGTACCTTACCTTCCCCTCTGACAGTGCAACTTTTAACCCACGGTTCCCTCCCCCCCCTCCCCTATTCTTGCTGCAGCCTCCCAAGCCTCGTCAATATACTTACAACCCTCTATCTCAGATCATGACACTGCGTGTCTCACATTGCCTCCTTTGCCTTTCCCCCGCTTTCTCATTCTACTCATTATCCTTCGTGTCTCACTGCAGTCTGCCCCATCCCCTGGTTTCTCCTTGCCCGGGGTGGGACCTCGCGTTATGTGGGGAATCTTGCCCCCCCCTCTTGCCCCCCCTGAAAAAAATTAGTGATTACATAGGCCATGTCATACTAAAAATTTAATATATGCTTGCCCCCCCTGAAAATGTAGTGCCCCCCCTTTTGCCCCCCCTGAAAAAAAGCTGGCTACGGCACTGCACATCCACAACATTTCAAACGAAGAAATCTTGCATTCCAAAAACTGTGATGAACAGCTGTGTCCTTTTGTGAATCGTGTGCAGTACACTTCCGACTAGGGTGCGGCACGTACAGACCAGCAACCGTGGGTTCATCATGGATGAACAAGTTGGCATCTCATGTAGCAAAGGAATAGATAGTTGTTGAATATGACATAGTCTTACAGTAGGGAAAAGGGTCATGCATCTGTACTGGAACCACACAACGTAGCGATACATGATAATCGAATATCCGGGGGGGGGGGGGATGGCATGGCATCATGTGTAAGTCAAATGACCCCCCCCCCCCTTTTTGACCATCTCAAGACGCAATGACCCCCTTCTTTTGAAAGGACACCCAGTACCGATAGCCCCTACTTTAAGATACTAGTTTACACATCCCTGTCCTTTTTTCAAGTGAGTCCCCCCCAGCCGAATAAATAAATCAAAACAGTTTTACCACCCAATGTGTTAACAATCACACGCTTGTCACATGGGGGGCGGTAAAAATGTTAATTTCTTTGACTATATTAGTCTGTCAAAGTTTGATTGCTATTTTTTCAAATCATACTCATAGGTAATATTTTGTATACTCTCATATGTGTCAAATGTTGTTATAAGTAGAGCCAGTTTGTGTCTGCCTCAAATGGCTCTCAGATTCTTTCAGAGAGCATTCTCTTTATAACCCTTACATACTGAGGTCCTTCATGCGCTGCAGGGCTGGCTGCAATCGGTGCGGCTTCAGTTTATTTTTATCCCAACAATTTCAAATGAATGTATTCCTGCACCAAAAGCTTGACAGGAGCTCTTCGATCCGTATGTTTACACCATGTGCCATTGCAATTCCGGAACTTAGTGCTAAGGCAAGTACAGAACCAGCAACCTTGGGTTATCATGGATGAACAATGCGCACTTCAGTAGCAAGGAATATAGGGAGTGTTGAATAATCTTATAAATAGTCAGTCAAAGTGGATTGTGTTATTTTTTACAACATACTCAGAGCCTGTCAATTATTTTGTATAATTTTTATTCAGTGGTGGGGTTAGTAACGCAAACATGCAAGGTCATTGGTTGTGGCCCCCCATCTAGTAGTTATGAGGGACGATATTAGAAAGTTGAACACCGTGCAAAGTGTTTATGCACGCGTGTATAAGGTTACACAGTGAATGCAGCAAGTATGGGTTGCTTCATTTTTGAGCCGTTCAGAGTGGTGGGGGGAATATTTTTGACTTTTACCAAATATTATTGAAATAAAAAAAAATTTCAGTGATTAAAAACGAAATCAATAAGAATGAGAATAAAAATAAGATTTATGTTTGGTCTATCTAAATAGTGTCATATTGGATGGGCAGTCCAATAGTTCATCGTTGTGGATTCCTGGCTACGCCACTACTCACAATATTGGACTGCCATCAAATGACACGATTTTAGATAGGCAAAAAAACAAAATCCTATCTTTTATTCATCAATCAAATGTGTCAAATGTTTGTTATAAGTAGAGCCAGTTTGTGTCTGCCTCAAATGGCTCAGATTGCTTTCAGAGAGCATTATCTTATAACATTACCGACTAGGCCCATGCGCTGCAGGGCTGGCTGCAATTGGGGCACGGCTTCAGTTTTTTCATTCGAGGGTTATTCCCCTGTCCCGTTCTCATTGCCCAAGTTTATTCACTCTGTTGTAACAATTGTCAAGGCTTATAGGTGCAGTGCAAATGGGTTCATAGATATGGAAGGATTAACTCGCAATTTCAATCCCGTTTGATACAGCGAGAATATTTTAGTTAACAGGGCTGTCTCAATACTACTAGGCCACTTGAGGCTTTGACTCTCAAACTAAACTGGAGAGATTTTGTCTCCTTATTTCCAGTACCAGGCAGATTTTTTCCCCCATGGAGGAATTACCTCTAATGGATTGGAACACATGCTAAGGTTTAACCTAACTGTATTACTTGGTGTAAAACTATATACTTTGGTATGAACACAAAAATATTCTGATTTTTTATTCCATGAAATAGGTACAACAGTAGAAGTAGAAATTGGATGTTTACAATATTCTAAAGGGTGTACGATTGGATCACGGCTTTGCTAGATAGCCGAGTTATGGCACCATTAAGACATGCACTTTATATTGCTTGTGAAATAACTCAGGCATGCTGATATGCTACCTATTATGTTGCAGGTTACATGAGCTCTGACCTACATGCGACTACAGAGAACGTTGGTTTAGGAGTTAAGGAGCTTTTGGAATACAACATTTGATATTGTTTATTTCATGTCGCTTTGTATATGAGTTCAACAAGGGGTTAAGATTTTGATTAGTAGAAATTAACCTGAAAAATTTAATATGTCTTGAATGTCATCTCTTTGTAAATGGGGGGAGGGGTTGGATTGGAAAAATTTCATGATATAACAGGGTTGCTGAAAAGATCCATTACTAGCACGCGAAGGTGCTAAAATTTTGTCATTTTGCCTAAAATGTTACATGTAAATTGTAATTAGAACAAAATGCGTGAGAAGCGCGTGGAAAATGTACCATTTCTAAAATATTATGGTAAATATGAGGTCTGTTTGGTCAAAAACATGGCAATGATTTCATAAGAACATATGGGAAAATAGAGAAAAATATTAAAAAGTAATGAAGGTTGTGTTCAAGGCATATCAATGGAAGCCAAAATATACCGGCGGCCCCCATGTTCAAAAATTGAAGCAAGCAGCGGTTTTTTACTTGTAACATGCCGCCGTCTGATGATTTAAAACCAATTGAATTTGAGATGGTCATTTTAAAGCAGCAGACTCTGAACACGAAGGGTAAGATTACACTAAGTAGTTATTGAGATAGGCCGTATGTAAACAAATCTTCGTTGTGCAAGATTTGGAAGAGCTTGAATAAAGTAAGACAAAAAGGGTCAAGAGGTCAGAACAGTTCTGAAAAAGTATCAATAGTCACCTGCATGCAGGGTCCAAAACTAAAAGGTTGACTATTATGTAACAAAGGGTATCTGTATTTCAGTGGTGTTCTAGGCTTATGTGGGGAATCAAATTGTTTTACAATATTACAATTATTATTTAAAAACCAAATCTGTAGTTTTATTGGTTTAAGGTCTCATTGACAACTAGTATTTCTTAATGGTATCGAAGACGATGAACTGTTAGCAAGCCAAAAAATATGAGCCCTCTTAACATTTTTGAAATTTACAGTCTTCAGAAAATAAGTTTAAATGGCTGCGACAGTTGAGCAATGAGCAAATTTAATAGGATTTAATCAAATGCCCTAATTTGAAATCAAGTAAATAAGTGCATCAGGCTTGTTTGGTGCGATGATGTCTCCTTGTAGCCGGGAGGAATGTAACGATCCAATCATGTCATGTCGTTATGGATTTGTTTTCCCTGCCTGTCTCCTGGTTTATCTTCCTAACACTCTTTGCACTTCTTGGCATCTTGTTTCTCCTCTGCAGGTCTAGTGAGTCATCATGCTTGAGTGCTGCCCTGCCGCCATAGCAACAATATCACCATGGCGACAACACAGAGTCCCGTTGTCAAGCAATCGACAAGCATTCCCTTGTCTGTGTGAATTTGTCTAGTCGCTACAAGGTGCCCAAAGTTTCTTCCTGCTGCACACGGTTTTGCCAGAAGTGCCTACAGAACTACGTCCCGCCCGAATCACTGTCACTTTCCATGCCCAATTGTCTGCCGACAACATCGATCGTTGCCAATGAGGGCGTGGCATGGCTGCAGAATAGTTCTTTATCACAAATCTAATGGAGGTCCTTGAGAGACCTGAAAATAACAATGAAGCGAAGGTGGTCCGTCACAGGCTCTGCAAGTTTGTCGAACACTCACGAGGGCAGGCTTTAGAGTGTGTACTGTGATAGTTTGTGAAACCGTTGTGGGTCAAGAATGTCCGTACGGACACAATGACCACCGTACTTGCTTCTGTCAAGAATGCATCGAGGAACACAAAGCACAGCTTAGGAGATACAGAGAAGCCAAAGCTCAGATTCCATCACTTAAGATGCCATCAACCAAGTTGCCACTGTTTCTGAGAACCTCTCGAAAAGAGAACACAATCTGAGGCTGAAATCAAAGTAAATTTCAGGTATTGGACCAATATGTGAAAGAATCGCAGGGAGAATTTGGTAAAGAATGTGGAAACTATACATGACTCTAAGCAGGATGTGTTACAAAAACAACAAGGCACTTAGAACACGAGTTTATCTTCTAGTAGATTACTCTTGTGAGTTCACATAGGCAGGCGCTAAGTAGCGCACGGACACAAGTTTTACTAGTCAAAAAGCAAATGACAATGAGGTTACAAGACTTGCTCAGATGAGCGTGCAACTTCATCCCGAAGAAAACGACTTCATCCAATTTACATGTGACTTAGATAACATTGAAAAAAGTATAGCAAATTAGGTGGTGTTTCATCGCAACAGTGCCCTTGCTCATGAACCTTTGCAACTGGAGAAGGACTCAAGAGAGCCATCTTAGCAGAGCAGACAGTTGTCACGGTAACAACAAAGAACTACCAAGGAGAGTTAGTTGATAAAGGAAGGGCTGTGTTGGTTGCCAATATGCAGAAGCCCGATGGAACGACAAGTAAGGTACAGGTCTTAGACAATCGAAATGGAACATACGATGTGGTATATAAAGCAACACATGAAGGAATCCATTATCTCATACTGAAACTATTTGATATGCATATAAAAGGTAGTCCCTTCAGAATCAAAGCAGTAAAAGAGCCCCTTGGTATGGCCAAGTCTCCAGGAAGTAAAATCCCAAGAAGCAATGTGAAGCAACGAGCAGTAAGAAGACCCCACAGTGCAGCTGGATCCCTCAGATCTTATCGCAAGTCTAATCCAATCGAAGACGACTTAGTGCATATAATAGGAAATAGAGGGAGGAATAAGGGGGAATTCACCAACCCCCAGGGTGTTGCGTGTACAACGAATGGCCGCATTGTTGTGGCAGACAGTAATAATCAGTGCATACAAGTCTTCACGAACCATGGTGATTGCAAGATGAAGTTTGGTGTGAGAGGACGCTCTCATGGACAGTTGCAAAGACCCACTGGTGTGGCTGTAGCCAACAATGGCAATTATGTCATAGCTGATTACGACAACAAGTGGATCAATATTTTCACGCCGGACGGGAAATACGTCAACAAAATTGGGACGGGAAAACTAATTGGACCAAAAGGAGTTGCCGTGGACCAAAACAACAACATCATCGTTGCCGACAACAAGGCCAGCATGATTTATGTATTCACCGCCAACGGAAAGCTACTCAATAAGTTTGGCTCACGGGGAGCAGACGACGAACAACTCTGTGGCCCGCACTTTCTTGCCGTCACGGCCCAGAACCAGATAGTGGTGACAGATTTTCACAATCCTGTGTGAAGGTTTTTGACCAAGACGGGCAGTTGGTGGCCATGTTTGGTTCCCGTGGCGAAGGAAACGGTCAGTTCAATGCCCCAACTGGGGTTGCAGTTGATGTTCTTGGAAATATCATAGTCTCTGATTGGGGGAACAGCAGAATACAGGTAATTATCTGTTTATAACTCTTCAATTTGTCTAGATTGGTATCAATAAATTTGCAAATGTTATACTTCATATAAGAATTTGTAAACCACTTAAATTTGGGGGATTCCATTTTGCTGAAAAGTTTGTTTGATAATTTCACACGATAAGGTACAGGTA
>JAMKCH010010472.1:0-131019 GCA_023653785.1 Ophioderma brevispina | reverse complement strand
AGTGCCTTTAACATAAAGTTAGCACAAAACCCTTGTTACAACCAAAATAAAAAAAAACATCAAAAAAAAACGTACTTTGAGATTAAATATACTATTAAATGGAGGTATCATGCATTCTAAAACGGTTTAGCTATGGTGATATCGTACAGAGATAATATTGCTATTAAAAATTTTTCGATATCGTCGATGGAAGAGCAGGCCAACGATATGAGCTATGATACACGTGTAGACTTAATAAGCTCACTTATTGCCA
Organism: Ophioderma brevispina; assembly: GCA_023653785.1. Lineage (NCBI taxonomy): Eukaryota > Metazoa > Echinodermata > Ophiuroidea > Amphilepidida > Ophiodermatidae > Ophioderma > Ophioderma brevispina. Next base: position 130,766 of record JAMKCH010010472.1, on the reverse strand, counting down.
GTTATTGGGCAGGCAAATCGCATATATCTGAACGTCACTTTGTATGCGACCTGTTATAGTACACTTTGCCAGCTAAAAGTATTTGCGCACTGTGTTACATGCTCCTATTGTGCCATGTTTTAGTAAAATATCCAACATATCCACCAAAAAATGGGGTGTCTGTCTTCATTTATTGTCAGATAATTCATGTTGTTGCAACGTTTTATCAGTGGTTGTAGTCAAAATACCAAAAGTTTTTTTTTTTTTTTAATTTTATTACATATATTTAATGAGCTCATTGATTATTCATGAGCTCATTATCACAAGGACACACTTAGTGAGGGACTGTAGTGAACAGATCTGATGTGAGAGTGTGCAAAAATTCCCGGATAAAATTGTGATTTTGGTACACAAGTACTTATACATTGAAATATAAAAATTGAGAAGCACTTGCCACACCCTGTAATGGCTCCCTGCTTGGATTCAAGGTTACACAGGGGTAAATTTTTTTTAAAATGTTCCGATTGTGTTGAAAAAGCACACAATGAATTGTCTGTCTGGTTACAAGGATTCCAAAAAGGTATGTTGATACTACCTGTGACTTATAGTTTGGAATTATGGGCAAAACTGTAAAAATGGTAAAAAAAGTCAATTTTGGTTGTACAGGTAAAAAAATTACAAGTTTTACTCCAATTTTGTCAAATGTGGTTCAAATGTTGGTTTAGCTCATAGAATGAATAGTTCGGAATAGTTTGACTATATTACGTGTCTGGTTATAACCAAAATGGCGAATAAGTCAAACAGAACAACAAGCTATCACACAGCTATTGGATTCTATGACCTTGTGACCTATTTGTTGGGATACACGTGAAAACAGTATAACAGATGAGGCAAACTAGTCCGTATTCATCCTTTAAGCTAGGGAAACCAATTTGCACCACATATTAACTGAATCAAAGACCTTTGTAACTTTTGACCATGTACACTAAAAATTGACTTTTTCCACCTTTTAGAGTTTCTACCTCATAACTCCGGAAACTATAAGACATAGATAGTTGTAAATTATTTATACTCATATATAGATACCTGTCATCTGATTGGTTAAAAAGTGGAGGCATTTTAAATTCAACTAGCTTCAAGAATGAACCAAACCATGAACTATTCCCGGGGGAGCGCGGGCATCTCATATACCCTATACCTGCGGACAACTCTTCCCAACATAGAGACTGACTGGTACGGACTATATATCCATCCGTATTATGAGGGTACATATTGAAGCTGTTGTAAGAGATGAATATAAGCAGACCGTATTTGTTTACTCGTATGTGGGGAGTATGTGCTGTAGTGTAAAAGTCTGATACAAAACCCGGGCGATCAAACAAGAAGCAGGGAAGGCTGAATCGCAGCAATCAGTAGTAGGCCTATTCAGGCTTTGAGGTTGTTGTTACTGCTCGTAATTGAAACCATCCACCTCTGATGTTGTTTGAAAGCGATCTGTCATAGCGCCATCGCACGGTGTCGCGCTTGCTTTTTGGGAATAAAATGGCTGCTGCCCTATGGCATCGGCACTCAGGTTCGACGGGTCGCTGGCAAACCATTTTCGACCGTTGTAAGCGCTAGAATCCAAAGATTTCTGCGTAAATCAAGAGACAACATTTTGTTATAGGTGTTGTAACAGAAATATAAGTTGGAATTATCACATTTAGTCGTGTGAGTGTGTGTGTTTTCATCGTGTTGGGAAAATGCTTGAAGCGGTGATTGTAAAAAGTTGCTGAAATTTTGACTTTTTTATGTTTTTTTACTATTATTATTATCTTGCCGACAAAAAAAGGCAAGAAGTCGATTACGGCGATCCTTTTGGACTCCAACATCACTTCTCAACACAAGAAAGGTTGCTTGCTAATTCTTGACAGTTTTGTACCCTAAGTTACACAAAATTGTTAAACCATGCATGCACGCCATAACAACATGGCCTACAGCTAATGAGATACACATGATATAGCCTTGTGTTATGACAAAAAATCTATATAGTCGTAATAAAACAAATAGTGACTGCTTTTTATCGGAGCATGGTGAAAAATAGGCCCTCGGTGATCTCGTAACCATACTAGCCCTCGGCGTACGCCTCGGGAATAGGGAGTTCGAGATTCACCTTGGGCCTATTAGTTCAACCAGCCCCTCATAGCAGTCAATATTGTATACTATACCTTTTTGGAATCCTTGTGACCAGGCAAACCACCATGGTGTGCTTTAACGCATTCAGAAAATTTTTTAAATTTTTGACCCCGGTATAACCTTGAAACCAAAGCTGGGGGCCATTATTAAGGGGGTTGGCAAGTGCTTCCATCAAATTTTATGGATTATCAATGGCCTAAAGTGTTGTGTGCAAAATTCACATTTATCCGGAAGCGCACACTTCTTAAACTACAGTCCCCTGCTAAATATGGAGGGAATTCCCCAAGATTCAGACAAGGGCATCTTGAAACCCATGCTCAGTAAGTTAATTTTTTGTGGAATTTATTTTGGGAGTGATTAAGTGCCAATAGCCTGTGGGCATTAGAAACTGAAATAACATCAAAATTTAGACATCATCCAAAATTGCTAAAACCGTGTTCTTTCGAGATTTGTTGTTTTGGGATACGGAAGGAAAAAAAATCTACATGCAATCAAGAACCACTTCAAGGGTTTAGAGGTTTGGTTGGGGCTTCCGCCTATAGAAAAAGCATGCTATCATGTCAAAATGCACGGACACATAGGTTGAGCGATTTTCAGAAAGGGCATTATTAATGCCTTTTCGTATTTCGTTTCCTTGTACAAATGGTCATTTGCGCATGCTCATAAATTAAATGTACGACTAGAAACTAGGTCACACCTGACCTGCCACCATATGCTGCAGCTAGCTGACATTGTCCACAGGCATTGCCACTGCTAACACACTTGCAGCAAGAGATTGCGGCTGGTTATAATTTGCCTAATTTTTAAGGCTTTGCACAATTACTCCACTGCAGATACCCTAAACAAAGAACCTTGATTTAAAGTCCCCACAATTGTATCACCTAAATTTAGTATATTGGTAGGCCGTCTACTTTAGGAAAATTATAAAAATTTAAAAGTAACCCTTCTATATTTGGAGTTTTACCAATGCAACAAAAGGTTGTTTCAAGTAGCAGCAAGACTTACCCCCTATGGTTTCTAATTACAGAATTAAAACTGAAGTACAGATTTTGCACTTTAATGGTACTGAAAAAACATTTCAGGGTTGGCCGTTTCTCCTTAATGGTTACAATCATTGAGGCCAATCATCTTTCTATCTGACTGGACAGTTGCAAACTATACATTTTATTCCTCTTGCATGATACACCATGTTGGTCATCCCAAAATTGTGTGGTATCCACTCCTACTAATACCTACTATTATCTTTGCAAAGTTCCTCAAAGCATTTGAAAGGACAGTTCCATTGTTGACTTCTGTTTATTTATTATCCAGTGTAAATGTTACCTGTGTAAAGCAGGTGCACATTTAAAGTATGAATAGGCAGTCTAAACCATTGGAAGATATAGAGCAAACTGCATATTTATTACTGTAAGGTGGCATAGATTGCAACTCGTTTGGCAAGTAATGACAAAATGTCACCCAAGTTATTGCCTCTAAAGTGAAAGCTCTTTAGATATTGAAGACTGCGAAAGGCATTTGCACAACTTGGGACAATGGTGCAGGTTATGAAGATAAGGATCGCACCGTGAATTGTCCTTGTCGGTGACAGTGTGAGTTTACAAATTTTGTTTGATGAGTTCAGGGCTTCCCTACCAACCCATATTGCAAACAAACAATCTTCAGAAAACAATTATTTCTTAAATGCAGTTCAGCGAGATTCTTAAACAGTTTAGCATTTTGCACACCCATGTGTGTACCAATTTATAACATGCAAATCAAGGACTTCAAGAATTGGGGGAATCGATTGCTTTTATTACTGAAAGGTTTTGTCAGTTCTGATCCACCACAATATACCAGGCTTTAATTCTCTCCCGATAACTTTCATCAGTTCCCAAGTATGATAATTCCACCAATTTTAATTTTCTTAAGCATTGCATGTTTAGATATAATACCAGGCCAAGGACTACCACAGAACTTCTAAAAAGTCTCAAGGCCAAAAGTCTGATATTTTAATATCATGGTAGTTTGCATCAAATCCCAAGATACAAATAATGAAAATAAACAATCTCCGAATAAACGGTGTTGGACTGTCGGGAGGTTGAAAAGATGTCTGAGATCTTGTTAAAATACCTATATGTTGACCTATTGTATACATGAAATATTATTCAATACAGAATTGAATTGGTGGGATGTTCGGAGGGACAGATGTCCGAGATCTTGTATATGTTGACCTATGTGGTATACATCAAATCATTATTGACGCAGCAGAATAGTCAAGGAGAGTCAGTGAAGTTAATTATGTTTGGCATGCATTTCCCAATGTTCCCAACTAAATACAAACAAGTTGGGCTTGTTCAATGGATACAGTAACTAATTCCAAATTTCTAATATGATATTGTAATAAACCAAATATCTTCACAAGACCACGACTGATTCTAATCCAGGCAAAGCTTTCACATTTGTCAACACAATAGAACATTTATCTGCATTATTGAATATTGGGTAATTTTCAGGTAACTTCTTGCACATCTTTTTCATCCTTGTCAATTCATAAAGGGCTAAGATAGGAAGTTATACAAGTGTTTGTGTAAATTTACCATCTGCTGGTGTCTTTATACTATACACACTAATGTACAATATGATTTAGAACGAACACTGCAGTTCAGATGTCTCACTTAACCACAACAAAAATGTAACAAATAGTCTGTGTTATGTTATTTTGTGACATCTATTTTCAAAATCTGGGAGGAACATTTGGCAGGATTTTCTTTACAAATTGACCAGGAACACAGCTGGCACACATTTCCTGAAGGTCTTGTGTTCGGAATTCTGCATATTGGCTCTTCTAATCCATACCGTTGCGTTTTTCTTCACAATTAATACCGAGCTGGCAAGCAATATCTAGGATGGTGGGATCAAATTGTTCGGACTTGAACATCAAGTTGTCATGGAAGTATCCTTCACAAGCTGTTTTACCTACCTTGGCTATAAGGTCCATGAGTTTTGTTTTTCTTCCTTCTTTTAATCTGTCTTTGCAGACAAAGAAGCCACTTCCCTTTAAAGCTGGCTACCCAGGTTGAAGGCTGCTATTTTCCTTCCACAGGATACAGATCATTGCCAGTACAGCCAGGAATCTTGGATATATCTTTTAAATTATTTGACTTTTTTAAGTATTAAGCAATTATCCTTTCTTACTCTGTTTTAGTGGAATCAAGCCTTCAAAAAATTGACCATATATGATAACAAAAGATCATCCTTTGCTAATCCAGTAACTGCACATGTTGGTAATTTGCCCATACTTTCTTTAAAACATCTATTTGATTTGGACGAGATGTAACAATAACACAACTGTTTTGCAGCCAACGGTTACCTAATATATGATGGATGTCACCTAACTTTGAATCTTGAAAAGGACCTGTGACTTCATCATATCCATTAAAAGTATAGGATATATGTCCCAAAATTATCTTTGGATCAGCGTTCCAAAAATAGTTTGTCAACCTTTGGCAAAAGTTGCACTCTCTTCATCCCAAGCTTTCATACCGGTTCCCATTTGTTCATATTCAAGAGCAAACACCAATTTAAAACCGACTCTTAGAGTGAGTTTTTGCCCATTCATATGCTAACCTTGATCATATGATTGTCGTCTTTCCCATTCCCGGTTTTCCTTCCACCAGTACCCTTTTACATAGTACCTTTGCTATCTTTCAAGTCACTCAATTCTTATATTTCCTACAACTTTCCCTTCGTTTCCCCCATCTGTCGTTCCATACCAGTGTACAAACCCTTCTTCTATATCTTGACATTCGTCTGGCGTGTCTGGCAGGGATGCATTGTGTTTCCAGAATAGAGAGGTAGCTGTCAACTAGCTGCTGCTTGTAAAATCTACATCGAATGCTGCCTGCTGCTGAAATTGGTTTAAGGAAAAAAGACTTGTGTTAATAGAGTGGGCTATCCAGGGGTGAAAAATCATTTTTTTGTCATTTTATTTTGCAACAGTTTTTTTTGTATTCCATTTACTCTATCTCACCATGAAATGACAAAATTTTTCGCCTGGGGTCTAAGAAAAAAGTGCACTGGGCCAAAATCCAAATAGCCGCTGTTTTTCCCCCAAAAAATCCCATTTTCGGCCATAACTTTGTCCTTTGTTGTGTTTTTACTGTTTGTGGTCTCTAACCCCATGTGTTTGGGGTCAAGCAATCTGTTCAGGCAATTTAAAATAGCATACAAGCATCAGTGTTTTTGACAGACATTTCTGCTTTTTTACCTTAAAGGAGGGCAGGACATCTTTTAGAACCAGTCTTCTTTATAATTTTAACATTCCTTAACATGTATATAGAAGCAAAATAGACAAAAATTTAACTTTATCAGCACTTCCACATTTTTACTTGAGCCATATTAATTGGTCATAAGAAGGCACTTGAGAACGGTCGAGAGCTTCATACATTGAGAGGCCTTATCGTGACGTCATCCTGTTTACGCCAGGGCACTTCCGGTTGCCAACACTGCAGACCTGCATACGGTGATAAGTGCAAGCTGACTACCGCGGTATTTAATTCTGTACAAGGTGTCTTTTTCGTACATTTTTACAAAAAATGGAAAGGGATTTGAGGAATTTGAAATGGAGAATGGCAAAAGAGCTTTTTGAGTGTTTTTTGTAGTGTTGAAGCCAGAGTAAGTTCTGATGAAGAACTAGGGTAATTTTTGGGGAGGACTCACTCGGGAGAACGCGAGGTACAAGCTGGGGACCGAAGCGAAGCTCATGATATTAGGTTTGAGCCTCCAGCAGAAACCAGTAGCAAATACTGCCAAGGAAAATAACCAAGACCGTTTTGCTGGACGCCGAAACATTGAATTGGTAATTAAATCTTTGTTAATTATTTAGTACAAAAAAATCAGCATTTAGGACAACATGCACGAGAATTTTCGTGTAGATTTTTGCAAATCTGAGACTGAGTTTCGCGTATTTTCGTGAGGCTGCCACGGGGTTTAGCTGTAGAATTGCCGGCCCGGATTGCAGTCAACCGAACTCGTATTGGGTATTTAATTGTCAGCGTTTGTGCTAATACTTCATTTAGAATATTTTCGCACATCATTCCATGGCCAGATCTTGTTAATAAATGATTTGGTCTAAAAAGCTTGAATTGTAATTCGTAGAACCGCTGACATGAGCTGATAATATGAACCACACACGACGTTGCTTGCAATCGGACCACGCTGGCGCCAGGGACCCAGATGGGATTTACCCTGATATAAATTGTCAGTGGTTGTGCTACTACTTTCATTTCAAGAATATTTCCGCACATCATTACATGGCCAAGATTCTTGTTAATAAATGATTTGGCTCTGAAAATCTTGGAATTGTAATTTAACAACCCCTTTCGGACTGAGAAAACCCGAGTTATGCACGGTAAGATGGGGTAAGACCACGGCGCAAGATACGTGAGGCTACGCACGGTGTATCTGTTGTGCAGAGCAAACGGTGGGCGTGAATCATGACAGGCAAAGGGTACACGCGTAAGCTGCAGTCGTATTTTTTGTGGGTGGGCGAGGTTCAGAAAATCATTTGGCTTTGTTATAAAGCGCTAACGTAAAAAATACTTGTGTATGTATTCACCATTCCTCCAGTGCAAAAAAAGCTGAGAGAAAATGAAGCATTGTTTAAATGTTCAAATTAGAAACAAAAGGCTTAAAACTTACGTAAATCTGCTGACACATGGTCAAATTGATCCCGGAAAAATTACAGGATGCCGTGATTTTGATTCGCACTTGCTGTGATTATTTCACGATTGCTCGCTTAATACACGTCATATAAAAGTATATAATCCGGCACAAATAACAATGAATATGTACGTATTAAGATTGAATACCACAAATTAATTTGCCCCTCAAATAAAAATCTGTTGGGATTTCTGTTTCAACAACTGTTCAAAATGCTTGTCACTTACTCTGTGTGTGCTTCTGCATCCGGGTGTCACAATGCTTCTTGGTGCCCTAGTGGCAACACTGACTAAACAGTTGACGTCACACTGGATGTTGCCGGGTTTTTGTTACTTTTTTGGAACTGTTTTTTAATCGTATGGCTGGGTGGGTGATTAGTATGCTAATTAATAAAAAAAGGATGGGGAGATCATTGTAAACTGTTTTTCATTTAAATAAAGCAGCACAGTTTAAGCTTTCTTGTTGATACCAAATTTTAATTGTACCAAAAAATGTCCTACCCCCTTAATTAGCAATTTCGCAAAATATGTCCTCAATTTCTTGGCATTGCTTGAAGCAAAATATGCCTTTTCTACTAGAGAGTTTTCCAGGTTCCGGACATGGCCACTGGCCTAATCTGTTGTTTCTATAGTGTCCCGAATGTCATCAGTCCCGTGTGGTCGTCTGCCAATTTCATCTCCGGAATCAGCACGCACCAGGTGGTCCACTCGGAAAGTTTCATCCCCTTGTCATTCAAGTAGAACCCAGATGTACCATCTTTTGGTGCATGGTTTTTTTTTTTGCATGGTCAGGCGTGGCGTCAGGGAGGGGGCACGCGCCTCCGGGTAATTCTGCAAAATCTTGTGAATCAAAAGCCATTTGGACAAGTTTCCTTTCAAGCCCCCCGGTAATTTTTGACGTTTTTCAAATCCTGGATCTGCCCCTGATGGTGTAAAGCTTTTATAACATTAGCCCCTCACCTTAAATGATTAAGACCAATCTAGCACCCTTATGGTAAACAGAACGATTTTATAATGAGGTGACTCCGGTGACATTTATTCAGCCCCATGAAGAGGAAATATCATTTAACACAAGAACACAAAAACACATGTTAGGAGTGATTCCCCACGGCAGCACTCTGATTGACCGGTCTGTGACCTCTTAATATCAATTAGCCTTTTATGGAGGGAATCATGATGAGGAGAATGAGGAGAAACTGTGGAGAGGGTCTAGAGACTAGGATTCGGAAGATAGTGGGAGTGGATGAGGTGCAATTTGAGTTATGCCAGGGAAGGGAACGCTAGATGCAGTGTTTATTTTGAGCGGTTGCGAGAGGAAGATCAAGCTAAGTGATGAAAGTGTATATATGTGTGTTGTAGACTTGGATAATTCATTTGATTAGAGACCGAGGAAGTGATGGAGTGGGCAATGAGGAAGAGAGGGATACCAGAAGTAATGGTTAGAGCAGTCTGAGTTGTATGAAGTAGCAAAGACAAGAGTGGGGTCTATTTTTCTGAGAGTTTGAGTGGGGGTGGGTTGTGCATCAAGGATCTGAGCTTTCGCCATTGATTTTCCGGTCAATCCGATAAATCTGGAGATCTGTACGTCACAAGGGCTGAAAACTTGGTGAAGGGTGCAGGGCTACGATTATCAAACTGTATTTGATTACATCAGTATATATGCATTCTAAGTACCTAATTGCATAATTAGCATATTTTTACCTATTTTCATGATTTTCATTGACACTTTTTGTGAACAAATATCTGAAGATCTGTATGTCACACGGGGCTGAAACTTGGTGTACGGTGCGGGGCTCAGATTATCAACTGATTCGTTTACAGTATGGGTGTTGCCCAGGGTATGGGGGTATGGTCTGTGGGTGTGGTCCTGGGTATGGTCCGGGGGTATGAGGGTGTCTGTGTGGTCTGTAGGTAGGGGGTGGTTGTCAGGGTTACGGATGTGGTCTAGGTCTTGGGTTTGGTCTAGGGGTATTGAGTGGGGTAGTGGGTGTGGTCCGGGGGTATGGGGTTGTGGTTTGGGGTATGGGAGTGAGGCTCAGGGTAAGGGGTGTGGTGTGGTCGGGGTATGGCGATGTGGTTCCGTAGGGGGTGTGGTCAGGGTAATTGCATAGGTCTGACACTTGTGAGGGTGGTTGTGTGGTCCTGGATATAGGTGTGGTCGGGGATATGGGGTGTGGTCCTTGGAAGTATGGATGTTGCCCAGGTTATGGGGTGAGATGTGGTCCGTAGGGGGTGTGGCTCGGGAGTATGGGTTGTGGTTGGGTATTGCATAGGGCTGTACTTGTCAGGGCGGGTTTGTGCCAGTGATATGGTTGTGGTCTGGGGATATGGGGTGTGGGGTCTTGGAAGTATGGGTGTTGCCCAGGGTATGGGAGTGTGGTCTGTGGTGTGGTACATGGTATGTCGCAGTGGACTGTGGGTATGGGGTGTGATCTGTGGGTATGGGGTGTGGTCCTGGGGTATGGGGTGTGGTTGGGATATTGCTTAGGGCTGACATTTGTGATGGTGTGGTGTGTGGTCCCGTGATTGGGGTGTGGTCTTGGGATGTGGGTGTGGTCTGTAGGTCTGGGGTGTGGTCCAGGGTATGGTCTTGGGTATTGGAGGTGTGGGTCCGGGGATATGGGTATGTCGGGATATGGGGGTGTGGTCTGGGGATATGGGGGTGTGTTGGGGGTCCTGGGTGTTGGTTTCCCGGTGAGATGTGGTCCGGGTTATGGAGATTTGGTCCAGGGTATGATATTGTGGTCTGTAAGGGGTGTGGGTCCTGGAGTATGGGGTGTGGTCGGGGTATCGGGGTGTGGTCGGGTATTACATAGGGCTGACATTTGTGAGGGTGTTGTGGTGGGTCCGTGATATGGAGGGGGTTGTCTGGGGATGTGGGGTGTGGTCTGTGGATATAAGGTGTGGTCCGTAGGTATGGGGTGTGGTCCGGTATGGGTGTGTGTCCAGGGGTATGGGAGGTGGAGTAGCCGTATGATGGTGGTGGTCCAGGGTATGGTGGTGTGGGTCGAGGGGGTATGTGATGTGGTCCGAGGGTATGGGGTTCAAGAACCATTACCATATATCGCCCAATCTATTTGGGACCATCTTCCCTATTTTTGGTCCCCCGCCACTTTTGTTGGCAAGGGGACTATAGAAATGCTAGCCGTCCGTGCGTGTGTGTGTGCTTCCCTCACGATATCTTTGGACCTAGCAAGTGTGGGAATCCATCTTCGCACATGGATGTATATCAAGTAGGCAGTGGGTGGGATACAAAGTGGGGCATGTGGCATGGGTCAGAGGTCAATGTGGTCACAATAGGTCAAATATGGGCAAAAATAGGGCTAATCGCTATAAGAAAGCTTTGTCAACATAATATCTTTTGCATTGGAGCAAGTATGGGGTGTCCATCTTCGCACCATAGATGTCACTAAAAGTAGGCTGCGGGATGAGTTCAGAGAGTGTCATGTGGGCCTTGTGTCAAAGGTCAAATGGGGTCAAAAATAGGCAAAATCGAGTTAAATTGTTTATAACCTTATCTTTTTGTGGTAGAATGATGAAACTTGGTGGGTTGTGGTCATACATTCTGTGCCGAAAATTTTGAAGGTCATTTCAAGGTCATATGAGGTCCTCCCAGGAATCACTTAACATGTGTATGAGGATGAAATTGGTGGGTGTGTTCACTTCAGTACCAAAAATTTGGAAGGTCATTTCAAGGTCGATCCGCGGTCTCCAAGGTCAAATCACTTAACCTGTGGTAGGAGGATGGAATTTGGTGGGTGTAGTCACATCAGTACTCAAAAATTTGAAGGTCAATTGCAAGGTTTATCCTGAGTCATCAAGCAATCACTTAACATGTGTGTTGGAGGGTGAAAATTTGGGGGGTATGATCAACATCCGTGCCAAAACTTTTGAAGGTCCATGGAAAGGTCATGAGGGGTCTCCAATGTCAAATCACTAAATATGTGGTAGGAGGGATGAAACTTGGTGGTGTGGGCAACATTCAGTGCCGAAAAAAAATTTTTGAAGGTCAATTTGAGTCATGCGGGGATCATCCAAGGTCAAATCAACGTAACATGTGGTATGAGGGGGGAAAATTGGTGAGTGATGGGTCATCATTCCATGCCAAAATGTGTCATTTCAAGGTCATGGGGGTCATTTAGGTCAAATCACTATCATGTGGTTGAGGATGAAACTTGGTGGTGGGTCAACATTCAGTGTTGCCACTTTGGAAGGTCATTTCAAGGTCATGTGGGGTCCTTCCGATGTCAAATCACTTAATCTGTGGTAGGAGGATGAAACTTGGTGGGCCATCAAATCTTCCGTAGATCTTAAAATTTGTTGCTTCTTGTTCTTTAGCTACGCCTGGGCGGGGGACCCTTTGTGGTTCGAACCGCCTTGTTGCAAACTGTGATTAATGTAGTTACAGAAGTGCAAGAGAGGTTTGATGAGTGAGATGTATGCTGATGACTTGGTTTTAGTGTGCGAGACAATGGATGGACTGTGGGAGAAGTTTTGGAAATGGAAGGCCCGGCTTTTGAGATTATGGGTTTGAGGTAAAACATTGGGAAACAATTGCTGGTGAGCGGAATTGAGAGGGAGGTTGTAGTGAGTAATGTAGAACCCATAATGCATTTCTCGAAAAAGTGTGCTAATTTGACTTCCTTCCCATGGTAAAGGTTTGTCAGTGTAGGGAAACTTGGCGCATTGTAGGGAAAGGATCTTCGCCGGATAAGGAATGAAGGGTGACCTTATAGTTGTCTGAGAACTAATGAATTTGAAACATTCCGCATTCTAATGCAACATGCTCAAAGTTTACCTTTTGTGGTTTTCAATAAATCCACTTTACATAAATTCTCAAAAATTTGAGTTTTAAATTTAAAATTAATAAACAGGCTTCAAATGGGTAATTGAAAGGACATCGCCGATAAGGAGAGAAGGAGGCCCCTATTATCATAAATATAGTTATATTTCACCATCAAGTTTTGAGTTGGTGGTGTTTGACAACTACTGTATCATGTTATCAGCTCGGATTCAGGGAGGGGGCGCGCGCCCCCGTCATTCTGCAAATTCTTGCCAAATCCCCCTTTTGAGCTTTTTTGGACCGAGTTACAGCCTTCGCCACCGGAATTTGGAAATTTTTTTTCAAATCCTTCCATCCGCCATTGTGGTATGCAGGTTTTTTTAGCCCCAAATACCCTTGTATCAAAAAAAATGAGAAAAGTCTGATAAACTTCATGGGGCAATTCTCTCTGAAAAAGCAAAGCCATTAGAGCAGCCTCCATTTCAATGACCATCCAATTACTTATATGAAGACAATCGGAAATTTGCATAGCTGCCCTTTGTCATGAGCTTGTAAGTGACGCCAATAGATAGACCCTTATTGTCCCTTCATAAGCTACAAGAGGTACATGAGGCAAGCCCTTTATACACTAACACAAATACCTTTATAGCTTAGCTGCTATGATTTGGTTAGATAAGCGTCTCACTCAACCAAGCAGACTCTGGAATTAAACACAATGGCCCTGACGCGCTTTTATATACAGCAAGTTAACTACACTATGAGCTCATAAAAATTAAAATTCCCATGGCGCAGTTCAAAGCTTTCATTCACCATTTATTGGAGAAAAGGCAAATACATCCCCTGTATGATTTATGATACCCGGCCTTGCAATAAGTCAGCTTTTTGTTACCATGTGGCTCTTCCAGGCTACTGAACGAGCCCTTTGGTAGATTAGCAGGCTCTACCATTAGTAATTGGATGGTTTGTATTTAAAAAGTTCGTTGTTGTTTTTGCACTTCCATTTAGTGTTCCGGCCCCCCAGAAAACAAAAATGGAATGGGCAAAAAAAAAAATTTTTTTTGGGGAAAAGTGGGTCTTTCCACTTCCACCACCAATCCACCCCCAAACCCAGAAACGCCACTCACATATATGTTGCTAATAATATAGCGCACATCCTTTGCAAAGCGGCATTGTGTTCTTGTGTGGAAAGCCTTCAAATAATGGAAATTTAATTGTCCATTGAGCCTGTATTATAAATTTAACATAAACTGACTTTTTTGGAATTATATGTAAGTGGGATTTTTTTTGAAACCAGCAAAAGGTCGCTTTATTATGCAAAACGTTTCCAGTTTCATCCGTTCTCATGAAACTATAGCGGGGCGCCATTCATTCACTTATCCGCGATGTCCTTTCTAAATATGAACCCTCTCCCCCCCCCCAAGAACCACAATGCCACTTTGCAAGGATGTGTGTTATATTAATTTAGCAACATATATTGTAGTTGCATTCTGGTTCTTGGGGGGGGGAAGACCCCATTTTTGTTTTTTTGGCCTGACAAAATGTAATTGCCAAAACAACAACAACCTATTACATATATACATACCAGTCCACACTGTGAGGTAAGGTAATGCTAATCTACAGGCTCAGTTCCGTAGCCTTGGGAGGGCCATGTTAATATGCAGGTTTCTGGGTACATAAATCATACTAAAATGCAGGGGTGTATTTGCCCAAACTGGTGAATGCATAAAGCCAATGACTGGGGGGGCGCCATGTGAATTGAGATTTTAATAGTGAGAGTGAGAGTTTACTTGGCTCATGATATAAAAATAGTGTGGTCATGGACCATTAAGCTGCGGCCATTGTGTTGCATAATAGATTTTTGCTTGGTGTGGAAGACGGTTAGATAATCCAAATCTTAACACGCATGCACTACATCAGTATAAGCTAATCGGTAAAGGCTGCCTCCCCGGGTGGTGGGTTTTTTTGCCTCTTTGTAGCTTATGAAGGACAAAAAGGTCTATCTAGGCATCATTTACAAGCTCCATAACAAAGGCAGCTAAGGCAACATCTTCTGTTCTTCATTTAAATCATTAACTGGTCGTTCCAATGGAGGCATGCTAAGCTTTGCTTTTTCCAGAGAGCAATGCCCCTGAAGTTTGCTCAGACTTTCTCATTTTTTCTTGATACAGTGTATTTTTAGAATACCAAACACCTTGCATACATGATCATATAGTTGTTTAAAACCCCAAGTCAAATTGATGATGAACTATATTATAATGATTATAAAGGGGGGGGGGGCCTCCTCCATTTCTTATCCGCGATGTCCTTTATACATAAGATATATTGGGAAATCTGTGAGAATTGCTACTATCTTACTGGGTATTTACATTTTTTCAGGCCCTGCCCATGGGGCGTGTGTGGGAAGAAGGGTAAAAGCAAATTCAATGTGGTGTGAGAAATGAGGGAATTGGATCCATGCGATGGTAGAGAGTGACCCCAAGTTTGGCAAGAGTTTTATTTGTGGGAGATACGAGAAGGGTGCTGGAGGGATGGTGCAACAGGAGGAAAGTTGGTGATGAGGTGGAATCGGTGAGGATTCCACTACCTGGGGGACAGGTTAATGGGGGTGGTGGATGCAATGTGGCTGTGACAGCAAGATTGGGGGTATGGTGTGTGGAAGTTTAGGGAAGGGTTGGGGGTGGGGGGGAGTTGTTGCAAGGGAAAAGATATCTTTGAAAATGAAAGGTAAGGTGTATAAGAGTTGTGTGAGATCAGTGATGCTGTTTGGAAGCGAGACATGGTGGTCCTGAGTGAAAATGAGATGGGGAATTTTGATGAGGACAGAGATAGCAATGATGAAATGATGTGGGTGATGGAAGTTGATGGAATAGGATGATCCTGAGGACCTGATGCAGATGTTTGGGTTTGGAAGAACGGGTGGACCGGTTGGCAAGGCGAAAAGTGTACATTGGTATGGGCACGGTCTGACACAGCTAGTTTGACCCCTGCGGAAATTGTCTCTTTTATTTTTTAGAGCAACTTTAAGCAATGGCGACAACATTTTGACAACCGATAAGTAGGGACATGCAGAGCTCTTACCTTTGAAAAAATCAGAAAATCCATTGCGGGAATCTAGCCATATAGGCCACAAGGTCATAATTTGTATGTTATATCGCCTTCTATATGCCCTATTTCCCATAGAAAAAACGTGTAAAACTAAGTTTTTTATGAAAAATCAGTTTGCCCGCTATGAAAGTTCATCAAATTTACACAGGATGTAGTTCAGAGACGTTATAATAAACTAGTTATAAAACGTCTCGATGTAGTTGTGGATTAAAGCAATATTGCCCACATTTTTTGAAGCAAAAGAGCGCACCAATTCAAAATTTATATTTTGCCACAGTAACGTTGGTACTTGTCTAGGAAACTACACGTGCGAACGAGAATGCTAAACAATGCGTATTATCAAAAATAAGCGATTTTGTAATAGAATTGGGATCCCAGATTGGACTTAACGGCCAGAGCTGGACATGCTACATTATGTCCGTCCATGATGAAATAGTGACACCTCGAGAAAATAACATATAAATGTTGCCGGAAAAACTATTTGAAAAACAACTTAAGGAGAGGGTGAAACGTACATGCGTATTCCGGCTATTTCACATGGAAAGGCTGTTTCCAGCAGCCGTGGTAATTATTATCGGGGATCCCTGATAATTATTCTAGTACAAAATTCCTTGTTTGTGACACATAGGACATTTTCGAGTTAAACCATTCACAGGTATAGTTTACTAGCCAGTTACCAATGCAATAGTGTAAAAATCTCCAAAATTTTGGAAAATTGGAGCGCTCTCAAAAAAATGTGCTAATATTGCTTCTGAATCCCATAGGTTTTCAAAAGTGTGTCGCCGTTGATATTTTTGTTTATTATTTTTGTGTAATAAATGAGACTTTTCAAACGCTGTGCTGAGAAAGCGGATGGCATGGTTAAGAAGGGCTTTTGAGTTTGGGAGGGGGTTGAGGAGGAGGGGATGTCCAAAGAAGACTTAGAAGAGCAAGATGGAGGAGGCGAGTGGAGCGAGGGTGGGTTGAGGATGGAGGATTGCATTGAAGCGGGTGAAGTGGAAGGAGTGTTTTGGTCCGGTAGTAAGTGTGAATGTGACGTGAATCGGCCAACCCTGTCGCGGCGAGGACAAACCGGATAAAACGTTGGGTTACTAATACTACTAATTCAAATATTTTAAAACCAAAGTCTGTGAGAGGGGAGGAAAGTGATACTAATTTCACAAACAATAGGAATTTAATCCCGTTCAAAAATGGGTTGCTTTAATTTCTTATAGTAATGTATTTTTTTAAAAATTTTGTGTGTGATTTGGACAGGATCAATCAACTTTGGGACGTTGGCAGGGGGGCAGGAGATTCAGGTCTCATGGACCCAGCCAGACTATTAATCGAGAGAAAGACGAGGATCTCAGCATCACAGGGCTAAATATACATTGAGATTGATGAACACAAGTATGTACTGGCTGCTGGGTGGAACAACAAGATCAGATTATAGAGGTAAGACTCTAGACAGGCTTGTCACGATGGGGCTCATGATTTGAGGGATGGAGTGTTATAATTTAGTATATTGAAACTACTTCTTTCTCCCCTGTTCCAGGATTCCACAGGAGCTGGGGAAAACCATTTCACACAGAATTTTCTGATGTGCAACCATTCCACACCACCATCCTTCAAGAGGGAGAACTTGTAGCAAGGCAGTCAGAGATCTTTCAGTAACAAGAACCCATTAACAAACATGGGACACAGCTCAGCACAGATCAACCAAAAAAATCAATCAACAAGGTAGGATATCATGTGCATTTTAAGTTGGGCATTTGTTTATGGAAGGCAAATGACCATTTGCTATTTAAGTCATTACTGATTGTGTGAATGCGTAGGTGTCTGAAGGGTGAACAAATGAGTTTTGATTGGGAAGTTTTTGGATAACAAATATGCCCTTTCTTGTTTAAGTTATTGAATTAGCGGTGATAATAATGCAACCAATAAGAAACAAACCTAAAAAGTATTCTGGTTTTGCATGACAAGTTCCCATTATGAAAATTCCTGTACTCAACAGGATCACAACAATTTGTAGTTCAGGCCACAGATAATTGTTGGAGTAAAGATGCAGTGATTTGAATTTCCTTAAAACCAACAATATAGTTAAGAGTGAAATAAAGTAAAAAAAATGATTTTACATATTTTTGGACGATTGCGTAGAAAAATCAGGCTTATGAAATGGCAATGTCTGGATGTAGGACGTTGTGTATGATGTACGTGTGGGGTCTGGACACAAAAAGGTAAAATTTGCCCTAATTTTTTTCCAGATGACTAGAGTACCAAACTTAGATATAGGGTACGAGGACACAAGCCCCTACTAACCATGTAATCCATTCCCCAGGGCCCCTGGGTCTTACAGGGGGTGGGAAAATGTCAAAAGGTCAAACATTTCACAAAAAGTAAACATTTGCCATTAACTTTTTCCAGATGAGCTAGGAGTACCAAACTAGATATATGTAGGAGGGCACAAGCCCCTACTAACCATGTAATCCATTCCCCCAGGGTCCTTCCCTGGGTCTGACAGGGGAGGTGGGAAATGTTAAAAAAGGGTCAAAATTTCACAAAAAAGTAAACCATTGCCATAACTTTTTTTTCCCGTGAGCTAGGGGACCCAAACTTATTTATATTGTAGGAGGGCAAGCCCATACTAACCATGTAATTCCATCCCCAGGGTCCCCCCTGGGTCTGACAGGGGGTGGGGAAATGTCACAAAAAAAGGTGTCAACAGTTACCAAAAAAGTCAAATCTTTTTTCGAGATGAGTTTCGAGGAGCCAAACTCAATATAATTTTCGTCTATAGGATGAAAGTGTTTCGACCTATGCCTTGATAAGATCCTAGGTGACTAGCCTCCTCCTACCCTCCTAAACTGCCCGAAATGGAGTTTTGTTGAGGTTTGGTCCAACAGTTCAAGTAGATCAAGTGCCTTCATTGCAGGCCACTGAGCTTTGACTTTTTTTGGTCTCCAACTTCTTGCATCAAGTATGACTAACATAACAATGTACATATTATTCAAGCCCAGAGCTGACATCCATAGGGAGAAGGAAAAAAAGCAAAGAAAAAGCAATCCGCCCATTACTGCCATTGGCAGTTTACAGAGTTTTCAGGATATAAAAACTATTGCTTTTACTGTAATGTATGTATATAGAAAAGCATACCTTGACTGAAATGAGGAACCTTAATTTTTAATCATGACAGGGCAGTGCCCATCACTACTTGTAAAACAAACAACAAGGTAAACACTTCTACCTAAAATCCCTCTCAATAGAAAATAATAGTTTAAAGGAAATAGATCATGTATTTAGGCTTATTCGTAAGACATGTGCGAGGTCCGTGATCAAACGCCAGGACTGCTTGAGATTAATCAGGTACTAAATCTGGATTTTTGTTTGTAAAGGATTGGGTGAATTATGCCACTCCAGGGTTTTTGGACTTGAGCAAATAAACCATGATGAAAGTACTCAATCATTACATGAAAGCTGATTACCTTTATTTCCAATGTGAACGAAATATATGTATTTTACCTTTCAACAGAACTGGGAAGCCCCCCCCCCCAATAAAACCCTAAATACCACCCCTATTAAAGAAAAATGGGACACCACAATGGACCCCAGGTCACACCAAACATCCGGTTGATCAGCCTACTTTTCCGTTTTGACGGTGACCCAAAAAGGACAATCCTCCTGAACGTAGACACTGCCCAAAATCGAGAAGCTATGATTTTGACGTTTGTCATCTCAAACAGAATACTCACTCCTTCCCCTGAGGACTCTGGACCAGGGATTTGGACCTGGCTGCCAGACTTGCTTCGGGCGGGCGCCCATCGGCATACTCCCCCTTTGGGAGGAATCGCAGCTGCAACACCTCAACTTAGCGGGTAAGGTATGGCGGTATGCCTCAGTGCCTCCTCTATGGCAAGTCGCCGTGACTTGTGGCTGTCAGTGGGCAATAAGGCGAGCTCTGTACCCCATTAAGGGCCTGCTTCACCGGTGGACAAGGCACAAACAGGTATCAATGTCCCCTGGCAGATCGCTTCTCTCTTACTTTGTCCTTGTGGTCAGTTTGAAGAAGAATAACTGTAGTGAGAGGATTCATCAGTGTTGGTATACCCCTCTGAGGGCTCATCCTTTTTGTCATAGGATAGACCAAGTAATCGATCATCATTGTGACAGCCAACAAATTGCAGGGACCATATACCAGCCCCACAACACCAGTCTGTGTACACAATTTATCCCTAAATTTACTCACCGCTCTTCGTGAGTATGCAAAATACCTGCTAATGGATATTGTAGACAACACTGAGTATTACCCATGCTAATGAGCGAGAACTTCTGTGTCCTCATTTTCAGAAATGTATGATTGTCACATGAGAGGACTGGCCTGAGCCAAATAATCCCACTACATTGGCTACAGGGTGTGTTGATGGAAGTTCTCATATGGGATATAGGACAGAGAATCAAACAAATGTGAGTACGAATATTAGTATCCATTACAGGGCGACAGGGGTGGTGTCTGTGTTGATTGGCATATCCTCATATGGGATATAGAGACGCAAGAATCAAACAACTGTGAGTACAAACTCCTAGTAGTATCCCATGACACTGGTACAGGGGTGTTGAGGAAGATTCCTTCATATGAGGATATACGACAGCAAGAATCAACAAACGTGAGTAAAATCCTGTACCATTATCACCGGGTACAGGGTGTGTTGATGGCAGTATTCCTTCATATGGGATATACAGACAGCAAGAATCAAACAATATGTGAGTTACAAATCCTAGTATCCCCATTACACTGGGGCTACAGGGTGGTTTGTTGATGGCAGTAGGATCCTCATAGGGGAATACAGACACAAGAATCAACAAAAGGTGAGTACAAATCCTAGTATCCCATTACACTGGCTACAGGGAGTGTTGATGGCAGTATCCTCATATGGGATTATACAGACAGCACGAATCAAACAAATGTGAGTACAATCATAGTATCCCATTACACTGGCTACAGGGTTGGTTGATGGCAGTATCTCATTATGGGAGATACAGACAGCAAGAAATCCAAACAAATGTGAGTACAAAAATCCTAGTATCCATTACACTGGCTACAGGGAGTGTTGATGGCAGTATCCTCATATGGGATATAGAGACAGCAGAATCAAAACAAAATGTGAGTCTAAATC
Source organism: Ophioderma brevispina (assembly GCA_023653785.1). NCBI lineage: Eukaryota > Metazoa > Echinodermata > Ophiuroidea > Amphilepidida > Ophiodermatidae > Ophioderma > Ophioderma brevispina. The sequence goes on along the minus strand of JAMKCH010010472.1, from coordinate 109,875 downwards.
TTAGTATCTCATTACACTGGCTACAGGGTTGTGGTGATGGCAGTATCCTCAATTGGGAATACAGACAGCAATAATCAAAACAAATGTGAGTACAAATCTTAGTATCCCATTACACTGGCTACAGGGAGTGTTGATGGCAGTATCCTCATATGGGATATTACAGACAGCAAAGAATCAAAAACAAATGTGAGTATAAATCTGGCAAACGCTATTAGCCGGACTAGTTGGCGAATTACTGTGGAAAATCTATTAACCGGACAAACTACTGGACTAGTAATATTTCTCTTTACTCTCAAATAATTATTGAAATACATTTTTGGAAAAAGGCCATGGTTGGATTAAACCTGTGATACCTGCATGATAAATCGATGCTCTTATCCACTAAACTAGCGAGGGAGGATGTGGGTGGTGTGATGATTTTAATAAACATAAGCTTACAGAATTAATAAACCGATAATATATTGTGATATGATAGATATTAGATATAAATAGCGCCCGCAGAAGTTTGTCCGGTTAATATAGATTTCACAACAGTAATTAGCCAGGACAAGGCCGCGATAGGTCACTTCCTAATCTTAGTATTTCATTACACTGGCTACAGGGAGTGTTGATGGCAGTATCCTCATATGGGATATAGAGGGACGCACGAATCAAATGTGAGTACAAACATGTAGGTATCCCATTACAAATGGACAGGTCTTTGGAGTGTTGATGGCAGTATCCTCATATGGGATATAGAGACAGAAAGAATCAAATGTGAGTACAAAATCGTAGGTATCCTTACACGGCTACAGGGTTGTGTGATGGCAGTACCTCATATGGGCTATTAGAGACAGCAAGATCAAATGTGAGTACAAATCTTAGTATCCCATTACACTGGCTACAGGGAGTGTTGATGGCAGTATCCTCATATGGGATAGAGACAAGCAAGAATCAAATGTGAGTCAAAATAGTAGTAATCCCATTACACTGGGCTACAGGGTGTGTTGATTGGCAGTAGTATCTCATATGGGATATACAGACAGCAAGAATCAAAACAAATGCTGAGTCCACTTTAGTATCCCATTACACTGGCTACAGGGAGTGTTGATGGCAGTATCCTCATATGGGATATGAGACAGCAAGAATCAAATGTGAGTACAAATCTTAGTATCCCATTACACTGGCTACAGGGAGTGTTGATGGCAGTATCCTCATATGGGATATAGAGACAGCAAGAATCAAAATGTGAGTACAAATCGTCGTATCCCATTACACTGGCTACAGTGTGTTGATGGCGTATCATCATATGGGATATATATAGAGACCAGCAAGAATCAAACCAATGTGAGTATAAAGCTTAGTATCACATTACACTGGCTACAGGTTGTGATGGCAGTATCCTCATATGGGATAGAGAGACAGCAAGAATCAAAATGTGAGACAAATCGTAGTATCCCATTACCAACGGGCTACAGGGTGATGTGTGGATGGAAGTTTCCCAATGGGATAGACAGACGCAAGAAGCAAATGTGAGTAATAATCTTAGTCTCCCAGTACAATGGCCGACAGGGTTTTGGTGTTGGATGACAGCTACCTCATTATGGGATATACAGACAGCAAGAATCAAACAAAGGGAGTACAAATCGTAGTATCCCATTCACTGGCTACAGGCGTGTTGATGGCATATCTCATATGGGATATACACCCCGACCGCAATAATCAAACAAATGTGAGTATAAAATTTGTTGTAGTAATGCAACTTAAAATGTGCACAGAGATACCAACTAAGCTTGCATATATATTTGTCCACCTCGAAGGTAGTAAACAAGCCCAGGGGGGGGCCACTTGTATTTCAAGGTGATATCATGCTCGTGTATGGACTCCCAAAACGTACCCTAAGCGCGTATTCCACTTGGAAAGAAACAACACCCTAAGCACGTATTGGGTTGATTTGCTACTACCCTTAACAAGTGTTTTGGTTAATTTTTACTATCCTAACCAGTTAATTTTAAAATCACAGTTTAAAAATACACACTAAACAAGTATTTGACACATTTTGCTACCCTAAGGTACATTTAATCAAATACATATGCCTTTAACCATACACTAAACAAGTTTACAATCCTTGCCCCTGATATAAAGAAAATTTCTACACATGATTTCATTGAAGTTTTCGTGTATTTGATTTCCACTCTTATGTGTAAAAGCATCAATGTGCGGCATATCTTGGGCCAAGTTAAATTGTTTATCCATTACCTTTAATAAATTTCAAGTCTTTTTTTAATAGGTGTCCCTGTTACTTTGGAATTAATGAGTCCTGACGGATGTCTAATTATTGACAGTTTTTCCTGCAAATGAGCCCTGTTATGAACTAAAACCCGGACTAAATATTCAAGACCTGTTTGACATTAAATTAGAGACAGACCCTAATTCCGTTTCTACGCACATATACTTGTTAAGATCAGTCCAGTGTAGATTACCATGTTGAAATTTCAAAACGCCTAATTATAAAGGCTATATATAGGCCTATGTGTAGAGGAGACGACGCCGACATAGAGAAAAAAGTTAAGTAGGTTGAAACGGTTTTAAAATTCACCGGGTGATTTCTACCATGTGAAATCAGGAAATGGGGAACAAAACTCACTACTTTCCAGCATTTGTTTACAATTATTCAAAAACACACACCTAAAACACGTATTTTTCGATCGTGCAAGCATACCCTAATTTAGAATTTTTGATGATTTTGATACCCTAAACAATGTGTAAGAGCGTAAATCGCCTGATCTCAAAAAAAACGACCCTAATTACGCGATTTTGTAAACGAGCAATGATCATCCACCTTGGAAATACAAGTGGCCCCCCCGCGGAACAAGCAATGAAATATTTATTTCCTACTGGGTGAGAAACTGGATCCTTTTATTGTAGTGGTTGCTCTATCATGTGAGCTAACAAAGAAGTGTTGAGATATTGAAGCATAAGGCATAGGATAGTATTCTCAAGGGGAGTTGTAACTTTGGACCTTTCTTTCAACCTGATGTGAAATTATAATGTATACTTCGTCCGGCCGAACGAAGAGTGACGTCATAGTAGTCACGCGGTCTTAAATGTGCGAATGCAGTGACGTCGCAGCTGTATTGTGAGTGTACAAAGCGGCATGCGCATATATGCATGGCACAAGAGCTGCTCGAAAGCTTATGACATCATTCGTAGTTCCGGCCGGGCACGGAGTATAATAGGTGAGAAAAGTCCTCATGGATGGACCATTCCGACTCATCTATGAGGAATTTTCTCACCTATTACATTACACTTACTTTGTAGTTGAAAGAGGAAAAGGTCCATATATGAAGGACTAAGTCTGGTTTAAACCCGGGTCTAAGTTAGACTCCTTTGAGAATACCAGCCATTAATCTATATGGGAATCTATAAGCCTAAGCTTCCAAAGAACCTTTTTAATTCTAACAAATTAACCATTTACCTTGAGATATAGGTGTTACAGAACATGTTTGATCTCTGAAGTACTTCAACAGTTAACTGTAAGACAAGCAAAAGTTGGTGGGTTGGCAAGTGCAGTGGGTCTTCCTTTGCTTCCACCACTGTGGTCCAGGTTCGACCCTCGTCGGGCTGCGATTTCATGTGCATTTGGTTTCCAGCCATACTCGGCTCGCATGGTTTTTTCTGGGTACTCCGGTTTCCTCCTGCGTCTAAAACTGGGTTTTCTTCCCTGACGATGTATACTGATAAGAAGTAAATTGACATAAAAGGATCTTCAGACACTAAAATGAGATGATAGTGTTGTGTATTGTTAAATACTAATACCCCTCCTTACTCCAAGCAAAAGTTAAAGAAGATTTTGTTTCCAAGTCACATTTCACACCCTCCAAAAGGGGAAAATCACTGATCACACTTGATTGGATGGATGGATTGGATCAACATAAAAAAGATTACTTCCATTTGCTTGAAATTTATCTTTTTCCAATCATTTATTCAGCGTCTACCATAAATTGACCACTCCATAGCTATCAAAACTTGTGTGCACTTTCATATCAAACAACTTATTTTAACTCAGTAGTCACCTCCTATATAATTGATTTGCACATAATTTATTTAAGTATTTTAGTGAAGATCAAGCAAAAAATTTTAACCGGACCAGCCAGTGTATATGAGGGAATTAATAGGATATTTGTTCATAAAAAAATTAATTAAAATAGAAATTAGGCATAAACCTTTGGGGTTATCTTTGAACAGAGATGATAAAATCCTGATATTTCCAGATACACTTTTCAGTCATCCAACAATCAGAGAAGTAATAATACGTGAAGACCCAGAACCCTCGACTGGTCAGCATGGTGTTATCTAGTACAAAGGACAAGGAAGACCTGATCCTAATATATCAAGTGAAGTAACTTCTAATAACAAGCTTAGTTGCGTACCATGGAAATTGTTTTTAGATTGAAGGGACACTGGTACGTTTTGTACAAAGGGTGCCCTCAATTTTGGTCAAAACTGAAGTTTTTGCTTGTTTTTATTGCTTTTACATGTTTTAACCCTCACCTGAAGTGAATAAGCCCAAAACAGTTTGTGTGAATTAAATAATTTCTTATGCACTATAGAGTGGTTTCGGAGTACGAGTATTGAGTCCATACCACAATGCATTAGTTTTAGGAAATTTCACTTCAATAAGGTCTTGTGATCCCACAAAAATCCTGTCCATAAAACGCTGTCTTTTACACTCATTTTAGCCCACAAAGCGCTAGTACTTAAGGATTTTTTTATCATAATCATGAAATGTTTTGTGGTCCTTAAACTTCTTGAATACTTTTATCCATAAGTACTGACCAGTGTTTAGTATTAATGGGATTCATTCAAAACACCCTCTGCAGCAGTTTATTTTAATGGCTTAGGTTGAACAACTACAAGCACAATAAAATGCACATCAGAACTTTGTAAATTTTCCTGTAAATGCTTCAGACTGGTTCATGACCACCTTATTTATGTTATCATTGTAAATTTAACTATAAAACTGGAAATGAAGGGAAAGGGTTGGGACTTCAACTTGAAACTAGAACTAGAGCCGTTCTTGGTGACTATCATCATGGGAGGCAACTGGGTTGTCTTTCTCTTCTATCTGTTGGTCACAATATATATGTTCGAATTTCTACTTAAATTTAAAGTTATTTTGAAATTGTGTATAATTGATGTATATCATTGTTGTTTTAACATTAGAATTTTATCTATTTTTGTATTTGTCGTATTAATATTTTTTATATTGCTCCATTCTATGTAAAGCGCCTAGAGGCCTCTGCATTAGGCGCTATATCAAGACTGTTATTATTATTATTATTATTATTATTAATATTCCTTAAGACTTTGTTAAAAAACTGTTTTATTGCTCAATGTAAGTTCCAATCTCTCATTTCAGCTGTTTTAAGGAATTTCTTATTTTGCTGGAAATGTGCCTGCACCCCTTTTAAAGATCCATTCATGTATATTCAACTGATCTGTGAACTTTTCTTCTTTTATCCCCTGTCATATGCAAACATTTTTAAGTGGAAGAATTACTTTCCTTGAGAAAGCAGATTAAAATTCAATGTTTTATAGCTTGGAGGTGGTTTTGTTGTTAATACTTCAATTGCAGTAAAAGAAGAGGCGTATTTTGTTCCCATTAAAGAAAGTTGCCTTTGTTGCCTTCACTAGAGTGTACTCAGGTACAGGCTTGAGCATTCCTAATAAACAGCAATTAGCAGATAATTTTCCACAGTCCAGACATGCCAGATATTGGAACTGGTGTTCGTTAGAATCAAAAAGAGCATTAAACTGTTCATAAATTATGTTGTGGTTTTATCATCTTATGTATAGGAAGCTGACAGGACATGTGTCTGTGACTAGTAACAGAGAGGAGGAATCTAATAAAGATGCTGAAAATGTAGAGGAGCATATCTAAGCAGTGATGTGAATAGGGACTCAAGATTTGTGGAGGTAAATTTCACTGTTGCAGTGTCTAACTTTGCTGTTATGGTGAAGAGAGTTAACAGCTCTATCAGGTGGATATGATTAATATTTATGTTGAGCTTTGAGCAGATAGACTTTAGGCTTGTACATTGTATACTTTGATGCATGCTATACATGTGAAGTATTAGATGGTGTGTCATATAGTCTGATAATCATTCACAGTGTGACCCGGTCGACAAACAGTCCTCCTCCTCCCCCACTTTTACCCCATCAAAATTAGATTTGATATCAAAGAAAGTTCATTTTTTCATTACCATAGTGAAATTTATAAAAAACTCCCAAAGGTGGTCAACTACAAAGTTACAAAATCTACATAAGGAGATGAAATAAAAAAAAAAAAAACCCTGTTTTTGGGGCCGAACGACCCTGATTTTTCAGTTTTGCAGAATTTTTTTTTTAGTTGTTCAAAACATCATGTAAAATCAGCCTGGTTTTTAGCCCAATTTTATCAATGTTGCAATTTTTTTTTTAGAAAATTTTTTTTTTTCAGATTTGGGGCTAGTTTAGGCCAATTTGCGTCCAGAAAAGAAAAAAAATTTTAAAAAAATAAAAAATTCGACCGACCCTACGCGAAAGGTCTGCCGCCGTAAAACAGGGTTTCTTTTTTCGTCGCCTAATATGTGGGTTATCAACTTTGGAAATAAGTTTTATGGTCAAATTGGGTGTAATATTCCTACACCTAGTCTTTGAAAGGTAGATTAGGATGTGAGATCAAACATAGAATATGGGCATGGCTGTAGTATGTGGTAAAATACTTGGAATTCAATAGGATTGTTGAATATCTGTTAAAATATAAGATAGAATGGTTATGCAGATTAAAACTAGTATGTTAACTAATTGGATTTTGGTCATTGTATTTTCCATAAGGTTGCATTGAACAGAAGAGGGATGCTGCGGAATAAGATGTAAATGAGGCCGGCACCTGTGATTAAGGTAGAAGATGAGGATGGGAGGTCTTGCCTCCAGAACAAAAAAGGTGTGTTCCTTTCCCCTTCCCACATGCATATTACACACTATGTTTTATTACTCTAATAATGTTAATTAAACATCCAAGGAAAATGAGAGTAAACCTACTCTAACTCTGTAAGGGGAATTCTTCTTCCAAGAAAACAGGGCCAGAAAAAAGAATACACTACAGTGACATCATTTTGTGAAACTATTGATTTTCAGGCAGTGTCTGGAATGAATTCACACCAGTCACCTGGAATGCATTTTACTCTCTGAAAATCAATGACACCACAAATGATGCCATCAACCAACCCAAATATTGAATGCTTTTGACGTCCCTCCTGTTAGATTGGCACAACCCTCAATTCTATTGCATTTCCTGGACCTTAACCCAAAATGCAATCAGCACTGAAATCAGAATCTGAGGAGGAGTATTTACATGATAAGACTTAAACCTAAGCATAGCAATATTTTTAGTGTCCTTCTAAAACCAAGCTTCAATTATCTGATTTTCTTTCTTCAATCAGAAGAGAAACCTCGTATTGCTGTTCGCAGATGAGGATGGCATGAGGATGATGACTCTCCCTCATCGCTACAAGCAGAAGCAGGTGCTTGTCCGGAGTAGGAGGAATCGCCTAGGAAGATCTGCTGATGTTGACCCTACAGAAGCATGTGTATCAGAGTATGATCAAAATGTGTTTGTCATGCTGATGGGTTCATTAGGTTTTGGGACTTGAAGGCACGTATGCATGTTGATGGGCTATAATCAAAATGAGTGAGAAGGTTAATGAGGAAAAAATAATTTCATTTTGCCAAAAGGATGTGATGATTTTGTTACTTGTGTGTCGCCTGCATTAAGCAGGAAGGACCCCAGAGGGGTTCACTTTGTCCACTGTGTTGTAGTCTGTTGATGTTGTAGTGTGTTGATATTTTCTGTTGTAGTATAGTTGTAGTTTGTTGTGAAAAAAGGGTTGTTAACCTTTGCCTGTAATGACCGCATACTCAATGGATGTAAACCAAACTGGAGTATAGGTGCATGTGGGATCCCTCTTTGTTGATGATCAACAGTTTCATACCAAAGTCAAAGGTCATGTAAGGTCAAGTGAAATGTAAAAATTGAACTCAATTGAAAAGTGGAAGTTCAATTGGGACCAATTTGGTTTATGGAATATTACACAGAAAACCGCATCTGTTTGAGGTCAAAGTTGAAATATTCAAGGTTCAAAGGTCATATGAATCCTATCCTCTAGAAACCGTGACTGCAGGTGACACCAGCAGTCAGGGACAGCGATGTATTTTTTTCTATTTCACATGGAAAAAGATTATAAATTTTAATGCTTGAGCACTATTTGCCATTTCACCAATCATTTTTGATTGGTAATTACACAATATATTCATTTCAAATATTCTGTTGGAATTGCAGATTTATTCAGCCCTCCCACTTTTATTACCATGTTGCTGATTTACCCGGAAGTAGATCAATTTGATATCAGATGAAAGGGACGTATTGTTCTCATTGTCATTATGAAATTTGAGACCTCAAATCCATTATTCCCAAGATATAAACAAAAAAAAACACTGTTTAGTGGTGAACATCAATATTAGTTACCGTATTGAAATAGGGCTTTGTAGCATGCATTTATGCGTTTACCATCAAACCACACAGTTGGTTTTCCCACGGTACTTGATGGGGGGTATGTGCAAGTACCGGCTCTCTATCAAGTAGAGAAACAATACTCATAAATCGGAAAAAGCATCTTTAAACGGTTTGCATTCTTTAGACATGTTAAAAAGATAACAAAACTATGAAAAAGGAATTATGTTTGCTAAATATGAGATGCACACCTTTGCCATAAATGGGCTATTCAGTGAATGGGTTTCTTTGATAGGTGGAGTGCCATAAACAAAGTAAAAAAGTTCTGAGCCAATTCACTTGTTGGACATAAAATGAGCCATTGGAGATGATTTTTTGAATGAGAGTTCTCTACTTGAGAGTAGAATGCACTCGGTTATAAGCAAAGCACTTGTTATGTAGGATACCCATTAATTGTTTTCAGGGAGACATGGTCGTGAATAACTGCCAGAATCGTAGACAAGGCTCACCAGTCTCTGCAGTGTGTACAGAGAAGACTGCAATATAATGGTTACCGGAGATCACAGTAAGTCACAAAGCTTAAAGCAATAATAGAACATTTTCTGAAGTGCACCAATTTTCAAAATGGTGAGATTTTTGGTAATGGTTCTAGCAATTTAACTATACCTGCTCAAAAGTGCACAATTGTCATAAAAGAAGAGATTTAGTAATTAGAAACCTTAGGGATGACCGATTGGATTTGACGCAGCACTGGAAACCCCAAATTTCTTCCGTCCATTATGAAATAGCGCCCAAATTGCCAAAATGACATCTTTGACTGACTTCATGATTGATGGAACCGCTAATGGAGGAGCATGACACAGAGTTCACGGTTATTTCATGTGGACTGACTTTGCAGGCAGCCTTTGAATAATTATCAGGAATCCAGATACTTAATTATTCTAATTACAAAATTCCATCTGTTTGACAGAGAAAATTTTGGGCTTTACCATTCATGGGTATATTTTTATAGCAGTACCAATTCAACTGACAAAAATCTCCCCAAATGGGGGCACTCTAAAAATGTGCTATTATTGCCTTTAAGGAGATTCTAGTGACTGGTACTTCATGCTTTTTATGATGGGTTGGAGTGTTAATTTACTTTTATATCTTAACCCTCTGTTCGCCCTCTCACATTTCGCCAAGCCACCCCCCCCCCCCACCCCTTTTGTTAATGTAATTCAAAGTTAGCAATGCGACAGAGTGCTAGTAGCTTTTTTTTTCATTTTTTTCTTGAAGGTTTCGGGGACAGGGGCGGATCCGGTATCCTATTTTTTTACGGTTGGTTAGAAATCTGGGGGTGGGGAGGGAACATACGAGACCAGTGGGCGCCCACAAAGCTAGATCTGTACACGGCGCCCGACTCCCTGACCGTCATTCTTCGAGATCTACAGGGCGCCCTAGCGTAAAATTGCATTTATAGATCTACAATGCGCCCGGCGCTCTTTGCAGAGCCGGCCACCCTGTGCTCTGCAAAAAAATAGAGGGGGCGCGCGTCGGGGGCGCCCCCCTCTAAATCCCCCCTGGGGGAGCATATCAATAAAAACAAAAAATTGACAATTAAAAAGTAGAGATAAAGTGCTCTTGGCTACTGATTACCCAATGGGAGTGCCTACTCTGTAAAGGGCCAAAAGCAAATCTCATTTTTAGGGGTACACTTTTACATACCATAGCCTTGCATGCCAATTTGAGAACCTTTCACTACTAATTTTATTTCACTCAGAGCCATCCAAGGCAGAATCAAAGATTGTTTTGTACCAGAGTTATGTCTGTCAAATTCCACAATGTACCCTTTAAGGATTTGCTTCAGTGGTTCATGTTTTAGCACAGTGAAGATGAACCATTGCTAACAGCTAGAAAGACATAGGCAATTTATGCAGCGGAACCTGCCCTGATTTCTAGACATAAGGTCTCCGCCTCTAGCTGTTTTCAATGAAACTGTAGCTGAATTGTGTCACAACAGGCGAATTTACCATAAAATCTGGTGGGCGAGGGGCCCAGGAAATTTCCTAGCACAGGTCCAGGTAAACAGTTAAGATAGATTTGGTATTGTATTCTTTTGCAGGGGCTATATCACAGTCTGGAGTGTAGATCAGTTTCTTGAAAATCCAGTTCGATGCGAGTGTAAGTTGTTGTTCTTATTCGCATTGAAGTGTAACAAGGGTAGCAAACACTGACAAATACGGAACTCCTGAAAAACTTGTACACAAGCCTTGCGGGAAATTTCGCAAATTATGCAAATTAAGATACTTAATTAGCATATTTACGCCCAAAATCTAATGCAAGTCGAGGGAACTCATGGACCCGCTCCTTTCCATCCACGTACATCATCGTAGCCTTACGGAACTCCAGATAAATAGTACCAAGCAGGTGACACGGACGTTCGAGCTGACAGACAGCATGACAGAAAGACAGGCCAGACGGACGGACGGACAGACAGACGACAGACAGACCCGACAGACAGACAGACAGAAAAGTGATACTATAAGTCGCCGAAACAAAGTTCAGGCGAGACAAAAAGGGTGTGGGTGTGGTATGTGGTATGTATGTTGTGTATGTAAGGTGTGTATATTTGTGTGTGTGGTAATTAATACATAAATATAGGAGGCCTAAAAATCACTGTGTATGCTCTTTCCCCATTTATCACAAAAAACTGAGACTCGACTATTTTAATAGAGGGCCGGATCCCTCCCGCCAAAAAACTGTCAGGACTATAATATTCGAGGAAATCCGAAAAGAAAAACTACTTCACTACTTTCCCCACCCCCTCTTTCAGACCCGGCCCTAGGCTAGACCAGCCCTTGTCACTGCGTGGGTAGTCGTGTATGCTAGCTTTGGCTGCCGTTGCCTGCAGAAAATCCTTGACAATATCTCAACCACCTCTGGTTTTACCACCTTATTTTTCCTTGATTTGTGCTGTGTATAAAATATAAAAATGTAGCTGTAGTTGATAAAAAGTTGAAGTATATCGAAGGAAAATTGGGCGACATCGCCATTTTATTCAAAAGTTGGTGGGGACAAGGAAGAAGAGGAATCTTGATCACTCCCCTCGGCCCCCTCGTATAATGTGCCGCGGGAAAATCATTTTGGGGGCGAGGGGCGTGATCAAGATTAATCTTCTTGCGTGGACAAGTATTCCACTTGCTTGGCAAATTGATCACATTTGCATTTACAGGACGTGGTACTTGAGAATAATGGTGTCTCACCACTGAGGCATAAGCCGAAACCCGGCACAGGGCACCAGCGTAATTTACAGCTATGTTGGTATTAGTTTACCGCCCAAGCCCATGACAGCCGTATGGAAAATGTACCCGAAAATTACACTCTGTCGTTGTTTTCCCCAAAGGCATCATCGAAGATAAAATGATCCTAGACCCTCCATGAACATCGTCAGGCATTTAGTTTGTGGATAGTTTAGCAATGCAAAGAATCATAATAAAATATTCCTTTTCCCAATGGTCACGATAGCGTTGCCACGTGGTCTCGCGTTTGTGGGTAGTGGCTAAGGACATGTGGGACCTTTGTCACAGAGTAAGGCACAATCCGAAGTTCCAATATTGGTTTGCAACAATGGGAATTGACTCTGGCGAGTCGGGAAACATAATACTTGCTCAATGGTCCGACAAACTCGTTCGTTTGTTATTTGTTACCAGCGAAAATTGGCATTGTCCGCCGATTTCATTATTACACTGGGAGAGCCAGAGAGGTGGTTACCCCATGGCAAACGATCACATGTGTGACATGCCGTAGGTGAAACATTATACCGTTTGGTACCTCGCACTCCAAAATGCACTGGGGAGGGGATGTAGGCAACACTTCCGTTCCTGTTTTTTACTGGCGCAAGTTTGAATGGTAGGTGGAGGCTTGATTTCCAAATCTTTTTTTCAAAAATCTTACTTATTTTAATCTGAGAGGTGTGGTTGAAATGTCATATTAACAGGGATAGTAAATATCTATCCAGGGAACACAATTTGTTATTTATGAAATTAATTTGAAAATTTGATTATTCAGTGGAGTGACAGACAGGCTTACGACTGGGTGTATAATCATAATGCAAGCGGTCAAGTAAAGACACAATGGAATGATAAAAGCATAGGCCAGATGCATATAACGCACGACGAATCGTGCTATTTTAAACAATGTTCAGTGACAGTGAAAAGCAAAACATCAGCCTCCGCATGCCATTTTTGACACTGAAGGTTCAGAGGTTGTAAAAATTTTGCAGGGTGGACACGTCAATCCTCGCCGGCCGTTTAAAACTTGACAGAAAACTCACTCACGCTACAATTTTAATTTATCTACATGCAATGAATTTTACCTTTCCTATACTTTTGCCAGTATAGCAGTCGACATGGTTCACAAAAATGCGCTTTCCAGGACAGTTTCGCGGTGGTTTCCGACTCGTATCTTCTGTCAGTTTACCGAAGTTTGCATATGCGCGTCTCAGATTGTGAGTGTTTACGTGAGCAGTAGGGTCGTCGCTAAGACAATTCAGGGGGGGTAGGATGCCAACCTAACAGCAAAAGCGAATCAAAAACATCAACTTCCGGGGTCTAGTCTTTTTCAAAAACTTACCGTAGGAGGGCGCTCTTACGCATATCGAACGGGTACACACAGACTTGACTAAAGACTAGGCCTGGTCACGAATATTTAAAGGTGCGTGTTCCGATCGTCTTTGGGACCCCCTGATTTACCCGGAAGTAGTACGAATTTTGATATCAGTAGAAAGGCCGTATTTTTCTCATTGTCGTCCTGAAATTTGAGCCTTTAAATCAATTTCTTTCTGAAGATATAAACAAAAAACCGCCGTATTATAGTTTGTCTCATCTTAAGTTGAAGGTGACGTCACTGCAACTTTTATGTTGCGCAGCCATGAATCGCGCGCGAATAAAGGCGGCACAATCGAGACGCTAGTGGGAATGCAAAGACGCATAATGACGTCACCTTCAACTTGAGGTGAGACTTGTAAACTATAGTGGTTAACCATCAATAATTAGCACAGTATTGAATAGGGCTTTGCAATATGCATTATTGCTTCTACCATCAAAGCCGCAGGGTTGTTTCCCACGGTACTTGATGGGGAGTTTGTGCAAGTGTCAGGTTCTCATAGCAAGTAGAACACAATCGACATAAATCGGAACAAGCACCTTTAAATCTTAATGACCGTTTAAATATGACCAATAATGGGCAAGATAAGGAGTTTTAGTATGGTGTGAATTGTTTCACAATGGCTGTCAGACAAACTTGGTTGAATCTGTTCCTTTTATAAACATTGCAGACCTGAATTGCAGAGTTGTGTATTTTGAGCAGTTCTCATTTCAATCTCAATAATCTATCCTGCTAAAGTAATCAATGTTCGTTGTCAAGATAACCGGGTGTGATCGATATTCATGAAAATAGTAATATTTTAAAAGGTCTTAACAGCTAGTGTAGTAAAATGTATGTGCAGCATTAAAAGGTGCTTGTTCTGATCTATGTGTATTGTGTTCTCTACTTGATATGAGAGCCTGCCACTTACTCCCCATCAAGTACCGTAGAAACAAACTTGAGGATTTGATGGTAGATGCAATAATGCACATTACAAGGCCCTATTCATTACTGTGCTAATAATTGATGGTTACTCACTAATTCATCGGTTTTTGGTTTATATCTTGGGAATGAAATGGATTTGAGGGCTCAAATTTCAGGACGACAATGAGAAAAATACGGCCTTTCATATGATATCAAAATTAATACTACTTCCGGGTAAATCGGGGGGTGGGGGGTCCCAAAGACGATATAGTTGTCTTTTGTAAAGATACACATTTTATGATCATGAGACTGGGGTCAAATATATATAATTGAAATAAAAAGAGTTGATGATGTTACAATTATTTGATTGCCTGATTTTTTTGTATGTCTAACAGGGTTTAATCACACAGTTAGTCAGCTGGCGAGCTCACCTCACAAGAATAGTGACACTCACATTTGTCAATCACATGAAAGCCATTATATCTGGCTCCACAGATGGCTCAGTCAGGTAAGAATCCAAAAATCTAAAGCTATTACATACCACATGCACCATCGAACTAGGTGGTCTCATTGGGTAAAGTTGGCCTTTTCTATTTGGGTAGGTACGCATACCAGAATTAGAGGCCAGATTGACCTCTTTCGCCGTATTATGCTGTGACTCCAAGGACAGCAAGCATGTTTCAAAGCTTCAGTGCCATCGCTCACAAACTTCAGACTGAACAGCCTGAGGAATTTTGTTGTGTAGCAGACTTTTCAATCAATGGGCTATTCCATTTGAAATCCATTATATCCCTGTGGAAGATTTTAACTAAATATTTCACAGAGGAAGTAGGTATCTCAAAGATGATATACAAAGGGCTATTCCATTAAGAATACATTTTCCACCACAGTAGAACACTCAATGGAATCTTCCATAGGCTGTTCCATTTGAGGTCCATACTCCCTCTGTGGAAGACCTTATCTAATTCATCCACAGAGGTGCTGCAGATTTCATACAGAACAGCCCTGGTTTGTGGGTTATAGTATAAAAGCTTATTGATGAGATAAGTGTACAAGGTCTCCTTTAGACTTAGTTTGTGTCACTCAATCCATAAAAATGATGAATATTTATGAAAAATATGCATAAACAATGGACATAGAGATTGTCTTGTAATATCATTCAATAAGAAACAGAGTAATCCATCAGTGGTTATTTTGCTGCTTTCAATTCTATGTACTTAAAGTGGTTTATGTACAATCTGTTTTTTATTATTTTCCAGATTATGGTGTGGAGAATTGCCACAGTTAGGCCATTTCATGGGTTTCTTTGGCCAGCACAGATCGTGGAATTTCCCCAGTGCTGAGAGGTCTAGTACTCCTGTTCTACCCTATGATATTTCAGAAGGTCCACTAAGGCCAGTGAAAAATACCAGTGAGAAAAAGATCAAGCCAGCACAGAGTTATGAATATCCACTCATCTTTACAAATGACAAGTAAGTGATCTGAAATCATAATTGATTGGGTGGATCATGATTATGTGGCGGCTCAGAAACCAAATTTGATTCAATTTCGAAACCAGACTGCTTAACTATGATGTCATTTTGGCCAGATAAAATAATTGTTTCTTGACACTTCTACATAAGGGCTTGAGAAATTACAAAACATTTGAGGAATTATTTTTTTCTGTGGTGGGGTATGGCATGAAGAATCATTTGTACTGATGTCAAGCGAATTTGTTCTGTAGTTAGGTAGTTATTGTTGTATGTAGGAGGGTAGGACATGCCATCCTAACAGTGAATTCAAATCGGCATCAACATCCGGCATGAACCGAGTGCTAGTCTTTTCAAAGACTTAACGGTAGGAGGGCGCTATTTTCTGTATCGGATGGAGACTTGACTAAAGGCTATATCTGGTCACGAATATTTAAATTTAAATGACAGTTATTGGAAATTGCATTTGATTTTGAAGTCAATACTTTATTCCAAAATTAACATGATATTACTAAGATTTATTGAACTAAGGTTTAAGAGGAGATTTTGTAATATAACTGAGACAGAACTTGCCATAGTAAATGCATTTGGCAGTTCCCCAAATTACCATTTGGAAACCCCAATGCCCAAAATCGATCAGGTCGGATGGTCAGATTATCAGATCCTTCTGTTATCCACATATATCGATCACTTTCAGACACTTGATACAATGGTCCTTGGAATGTCCCATATGTTGGTGGCCTCATGTGACTCTTCGGTGACGTCATGTGACTTTTGTCCTATTCACAACCGGCGGATGGCAGACAACACTGTTTTTGGGTGAATGCTATATGTTTTTAGAATAACATTTCGTCATAATGTCCTAATAAACTGCAATATTAGGTGGGTCATTTGGAGCAATTCTGTGACCGTGGGACAGCAGAGCATCATTTCTCCGTGGGTTTGTCTTCTCTGAACGGTCAATGAACAAATTTAGAGCGGGGGTGCCCCTCGTGAAGTTGTGGGCGGAATCCAGGATGGGGGCAAATTCATACACGAAACACGGGTCAAAATGAAAATGCTTGGACTGCTGTAAAACGTAACCAAGTGGTTAGTCTTGTTACAAGGATTTAAAAATGAATAGTTTGGTACTACTACACACGTTTGGCGATATACACAAAAAATCGTCAAATGTCCAAAGGTCATCACAAAAGGGACATCTTAAATATTGCTTTCCGATTTCCTCCTTTTTTCTTCAAAAATGGGCTCAAATTGTCATCTTTCCTCAGAGACCCTGCAACAAAAACATTTTGCAAGCAACAGCACCATCTAACAATTTTCCAAATTTGGAGATCAATAGAGGGCAATGGCATTGATTGACCTTTTTGTCATTTATCTCAAGAAACAAATAAAATTAGAGGTGCCACTACTTTGCTGCAAATCCCTGTGGAAAGGTTAACAATTTGAGACCATTTTTAAGAATCGGTGCATATTCAAGATTAACCTTTGACTATTTGTCTTTACCTCGCTAAGCCATACTTACCTTGGTAGGTAGTACAACCTATCTTTTTGTCTCGCCTGAACCTTTTTTCGGCAGAGAACTTAGTTGTATCCACTTTTCTGTCTTCCTGTCTGTCATGCTGTCTGTCTCCCCCTGACGTCCGTGGGTTCAAAGTGCTTGTGTAGATTTATTGGATTTCCGTAAGGCTACGATGATGTATTGGTGAAATCAGCGGGTCCACGAGTTCTAGAACTGATTAGATTTTGGGTGCAAAAATCATGCTATGAAGTATCTATTTGCATAATTTAACAAAATTTTCCCGCAAGGCTATGTACAAGTTTTTTCTGGAGTTTTCCGTAAGGCGTATGAGATTCACTTGTGGAAGGGAGCTGGCTGGAGAGTTCTCGACTGATTAGATTCGGGGCATATTTTGGGCAAATTGTATGCAAATGAGCTAATTAATAAATGCAAAATCAGCGTATTGCTATAAAATTTTGAACGGGTACATCGGATACGGAAAATTCTTTAACTGCACATGAAAACCTTCATGGGCGCATCTTTTTCCGTCAATTGAAAGTTTGTGATACATGCGGCTTAGGTATGCAAATATCTAATTAAATATGCGTAATTATGTATCTCTGAAACCGTACATCGGATAGGCAAATTTCCTTCGCTGCATGAAAGAATATAATGCCATTCTCTTTTGGGTTGAATCATAATTGGGTCTAAGAAGTTGGCAATTTTGAGTGTAAAATATGCAAATAAGTGTCTAAATTATTTGGCATAATTAAGAACAAAAATAAAGCGCTTGTTATAAGTTATCTATAGTTCCGTAAGGCATATAATGATTAATTGGTGTAAGGAAGCAGGTTGAAATTCTCGACCTGATTAAGATTTTTTGGGCGGATTTTTGGTTAAATTAGGTTGCAAATGAACTAATTAATATGCATACAATCTGCGTAATGTCTACATTTTTGAAACGGTACATCGGATACACAAAATTCCCTTCACTGCAATGAACGCCTGTTTTGGTGCGCATCTTTTTTGTGAATCATAGTTAGGTCAAAGGGCATGTGGGCAATTAAAGGTGCATTTTGTGATGCATTGAACTAATTAAACTATGCGTAATTGCTCTATCGCTGAACGGTACATTGGATATGCAAATTCCTGTGTAACATGGAGCAGGTGGGGTGTGGAGAGGGATAGGGTGTTTGGGAAGGATAGGTGGTGTTGGGCAGGGGGTGGTGTGTTGCCGGTGTTGTGGGAGGGGTGGGTGTGCGGGTGTTTTGCGGGTGTTGGGGAGGGGGTTGTGGGTGGGAGTGGGGTGGGTTGCTGGCTGGGTGGTGTTGGAGTGGGTGGGGGGGTGGGGTGCTACGGGGTGGTTTGGGGAGGGGTTTGGTGTTGCTGGCGTGGGTGTTGGGGGTAGGGGGATGTGGTTGTTGCGGGGTGTTGGGGAGGGGATTGGTGTTGGGGGTGTTGGGGAGGGGTTTGTGGTGTTGCGGGGTGTGTGGTGCGGGGTGTTGGGGAGGGGAGGTGGGGTGCTGCGGGGTGTGGGGAGGGGTGGGGTGCTGCGGGGTGTTGGGGAGGGGGTGGGGTGCTGCGGGGTTTGGGGTGCTGCGGGTGGTTGGGGAGGGGGTTGGGGTGGGTGGCTGGGTGTTGGGAGGGGGATTGGTGTTGGGGAGGGGATGGCGGGTTGCGGGGAGTTGGGAGGGGGACGGGTGGTGTTGGGAAGGGTGTTGGGGAGGGGGTGGGGTGCTGCGGCTCTGCTGGGGCTGTTGGGGAGGGGGTGGGGGTTGCTGGGTGGGGTTTGGTGAGGGGTTTTTTGCGGGTTGTTGGGGATGGGGGATGTGGTGTTGCGGGGTTTTGTGAGGGGGTTTGGGGGTGCTGTGGGTGTTGGGGAGGGGGATGGGGTGTTGCGGGTTGTTTTGGGGAGGGGGATGGGGTGTTGGCGGGGTGGTTGGGGAGGGGCTGGGGTGCTTTTGGGTGTTTGGGGAGGGGTGTTGTGGTGTTGTGTGTGGGTGTTGGGGAGGGGTTGTGGTTTTTCGGGGTGTTGGGGAGGGGATTGTGATTTGGGGGAGGGGGTGTTGTTCTGCAGGGTGTTGGGGAGTGGGTGTGGTACTGCGGGGTGTTGGGGAGCTGCGGGGTGGTTTGTTGGTGTTTGCGGGTGTTGGGGAGGGGGATTGTGGTGTTGCGGGGTGTTGGGGGAGTGGGGGTGGGGTGCTGCTGTGGGTGTTGGGAGGAGGGTGGGTGCTGTGGTGTTGGGGGGAGGGGGATGCTGTGTTACGGGTGGTTGGGGAGTGGTGTTGCATTGGTCTTTTTGCGAGTGTTGGGGAGGCGGTTGTTGGTGTTGGCGGGGTGTTGGAAGGGGGTTCGGGTGCTGCAGGGGGTGGGGTGCTGGCTGCGGCGGGGTGTTGGGGGGGTTTTGGTGAGAGTAGGGGGTGGGGGCGGCAGGTGGTTGGGGAGGGGTGGGGTTTGCGGGGTGTTGTGGAGGGGGTGTGGTGTGCGGGGGGTGGGGAGGGTGTGGGGTGCTGCGGGGTGTTGGGGAGGGGTTGGGGTGTTGCGGGGTGTTGGGGAGGGGTTGGGTTGCGGTTGTTGGGAGGGTGTGGGGTGTTGCAAGCAGCAAGTTGTTTTGTGTATGGTGTGGGGTTCTGTCGGTGTGTTGTTTGAGGGTGTTGGTTGTTGTTGCGTGTTGGGTATGTGATTTTTTTTTCTCTTTTTTTTTATTTGTTTTGTTTTTTTTCTTTTATTTTGTTTCTTGTTTGTTTTGTGTTGCTTTAATTTTTGTTTTAAGTTTTTTTTTTTTTTTTTTTGTTTGGGGAGGGGTGTGGTGTTTTGCGGGGTGTTGGGGAGGGAGATATCTTGCAATCCTCCACTGTATCTGCTGCACAACTTTTTTGGGAAACTCCCTGTATTCATACAAAAAAATTGCAATCTGGTTCTGCTGCTCTTTGTCTTACAGCTTATGCGCGAAAGCAGGCTTGACTTGTGGGTTTTGAGAACCCCTTGTTTTAATCCTTGTCAGCAGAGAACATGTTGGTTACCTTTTTAAAAAGCAAATCCAAGCATTTTTTCATTTTTTTTGACCCCTGTATTATGAATTTCCCCCCTCCTGGATTCCACCCAAACTTTATCGAGGGCACCCACCCCCTGCTAAATTGTTTCATTAACCTTCATAGAGCACTGTCACTGAGAAATTATGTCTTCTCTCTAAACGCATGGAATTGCCCCAAATGACCCAACTATATTGTCAGATTGATTGGTCAAAATAACAGTGCATAGCTTCATGGAAAATTGGGGGGGAATATTTGTTGCATACACAAAATGCAACATATGATCAAATTAAATTTTTGGGATTAAGCATCAGCTATAAGAAGGGAAGCTCAAATCCCAGTGCACATTTACCGACATAAACGTTTCCTCTTTTCAGCTGATTCCCTCCTCCTTTTTTTTTTGCCCAAATTTACAACCATTTTTCTTTAGTATTCTACCCTTTTTTTAGCTATTTTACCTCAATTTTCCCGCTGTTTTTTCAGCTTTTTTTTTGGAGCATTTCCTCTTTTTTCTTATGAGGCAGTTTCAGGTCCTCTGCATTTAATGCGAGACTCCTCGTAAGTTTTGTGTCTGGTTGTTACTGTCCGGTATGTGGACCAAAATGACAAAACCCTCCAAATAAGAGTATTGTCTTACTTTTCACTTTTGGGGCATGGTGTATACTTTGTTGAATGGGTAATATGTGCAAATAAACACAAAATCCCCTTTATCATGTCCAAACTCATTCTTTTTGTCAAGATGGAAGCCCATTTGAGTAGATCTGCATACCAGAGTACAAGAACCCGTAAGGAGGGAGCCTAGAAGACAAGAGTTCTTTGAGGCTCTCCAGAAGCCACACTTCTACAATGAGCATCTTCATAGCTGTAAGACAGGAGAGATGAGTCTAGGGGCTGTCTTCAGAGCTTTACCTGTGTATAGGGTAGGTTAGTTAGTTAGTTAAACCAAAGTTTTAAATCTGGTTTTGTCCCCGTCAACGGGGGTGGCCGGATACACCTCACATTCAGCAATACTGCTGTGTGAGGATTTATTGGAGCAAAAGATAATTGACCGGATGCCCTTCCTGATGCCAATCCACAGTTTTGTAGGTAGATCTTCTTTTTAGTCTTCCGCCTCAACGAGGTCAGGAGACTATTAAGTTTACTCCTGTCCGCCAAATGTCTGTCCATCAGAAATTGGTTTACGTGTTTCCAAAATTACCCTTTTTTCGCAGTATACTGACTATTCGGCTAATTGCGATGTACAGGCGAACTCTCAAGGTTCGGATAAATTGGGCTGTTTGTGCGAATTTAAGTTCGCCAGAGCAATCAACTGTTTGAACTTTGGTTCGATTTTACTGGCAACACTGGCATATTTGAGATTTTGGCCCGATATTATGATCCAGGACCACAAGCTGTTATCTCAAAAGGCAGCTATTACATGTACTTTTTTTTCATTCTACCAGGGTAACCAGCTGGTAATGGTAATGTGAGAACTTGTTATATTGCAGACAGACATCTGAATCAAGATATTACATTCTGTCAAAATGAATACTAGAAGCAGATGATTTGATCTAAATTTTCTTTTGTGCCATCTTATTTGTTAATTAAATTACTCTATGGAAATCTAATGTATGTTTTTTGGTATTGAAAAGACCTGTTTTGCATAAATCATTACACTG
Source organism: Ophioderma brevispina (assembly GCA_023653785.1). Taxonomy (NCBI): domain Eukaryota; kingdom Metazoa; phylum Echinodermata; class Ophiuroidea; order Amphilepidida; family Ophiodermatidae; genus Ophioderma; species Ophioderma brevispina. The sequence continues at coordinate 88,135 of JAMKCH010010472.1, read as the reverse complement.
AGCTGATTTCATTTACACCAATGTTGACTGAAATATATGCATTTCCCTTCTGAGAAGTGGAAAGCCCCAAATTACCATAATAACACCCCTAAAAGAGAAAATGGTCTCGACCAGTGACCCAGGTCACACCCTGTCGACCATTGCTCTTCCTCAATTCCGTTTTGGCCGCCTTACAAGACGCGAGTTTACAGCTCTGTCTTTAGCAGCCAAATTATCTGAGATATTTGATACTGGACTGTTGTCGTCTCAAACGGAATACTCCTACTACTATACCAATACTATCTGGATATATTACTGGATTATATACTGGATTTATAACGCTCTATTCGGACGGAATAAACGGAGACTTTTACGCCCGTCGGAGTGCTTTTATTATGTATCCTTTTTTTGCCGCCGATGTGGTCATGTGATCTGTGTAGCGGGAAAATAAGGTAAACAAAGGCAGCCATTGACGCACGTGTTGCGGCTTTGGATGCCTTTGACTGTGTGAGTTTGTTATGTTTGTTTTGTTAGCAAGCACTGCTTGCTAACAATAAATAATGGACTGGTGTGTGTATTATTTTATTATATGCTTGTGGTATATTTAATAAAATATGTCGAAACTGTGTTTGAAAAATTTCTTTAACCGTTGGTGACTCAGTTACCGAGTCGGTTTTTGTTAGTCCCGACGTTGCGTCCCGGGAGACCTCCACGGCACGCTTGTTATTTTTCTGTACGGTTTTGATCGCGCACGCTTTTCCATCTAGCAGCTCACGCTCACCCCGTCAATTATGTCGCACAATTGCGCACGCTGCCCCGCGTCCATTCATGAATGGGACCCCCCATCCTCTTTGTGTCAACCACAGGCAGTGCTCCCGCACCGACCGGTGTTCCTCTTTTTGTATCGGACTGTCGGACGTTCAATGGGCCACCATTGAACATGGGTACGCCTCTCGTGTTGCGCTCACGGAGAAGGGGGGGCGGTAGTCGGGCTCTGGTCCGGGGTTCATCCAAGGCAGCCGCTGCTGCTCTGGGTGCTCCCGAAGGTGGAGTAGCTTCGGCTGCTCCGCGGGGCGGCTTCAGGCCTCCTCTACAGCATGCCACCGGCCGCTGGCTCGCCTGGTTCAGCCTTAGGGGCTGCTCCGGTGCAGGCTAGCGCGGTCTGCTCTGCCAATTCCCTTGGGGACTTGGCAGCGGCAGGCGCTCCGGTAGTGGTGAGTGGTGATGGTGATGCCCTGGTCGCCCGGGCTAATCCATCGCCGCTGTTGTCTATGCCTAGCGTGGTTACGGTTACGGTGTCTTCGGGCACCCTGACCACGACCACGGTGGCCATTACCTCGGGTTTTGTTTCTGCAAACCCTGGGGCCTTGGCTTCGGTATCCCTTGGCGGGACGCCGCAGGTGTTGACTTCGCTCACTGCACCCCGCATGGCTAGCCTAGCTAGTCATGCAGTGCCACCTCAGCTGGCTCCGCACGCCGTACCGAGCCCTTCGGGGCTTGGCGTGGCGAGTTGGGCTCCGCCGGCTGGCCCCCACAGATGCCCCAGCTGACTCGGTCGGCTCAGTCCTCTTACGCGGGTACGCCTGCTGCGGTCACGGGTGCTGGGTATCCTGCACCTGTTTCCGTGGCGGGTCCGCCTATGGCGGGGTACCCGGTGGGTGCCCCCGCCGCTGGCGTTCCTGCGGGCAGCCTTCGTGGCCTGCCCCTGCGGGGACACAGTACCCGCCGCAGCCTACCCTCACGGGTTACGCTGCGTCCCCGTACGTGGCTTACCCACCCCAGTCGGGCTGGACTGCTGGGGTGGGACAGTCTGGTATGGTCTTTCGACCGGGCTGCTGTGGTGGGACAGTCTGGTATGGTCTTTCGTCCGGGCTATAGTCACACCGCGCCTCCGCCGCTGGCTGCCCAGCCGCTGGCACCAGGTGCTGTCGGGGCTGCTTCCGACCCGCTATCGAGTGGGGCGGTTGCGCCGCTGCTGCAGCATATCGTCACCCTTCTGGGTGGCAACCATGCTGCGGTGGTACAGCCTGGTACCGGGCCGGGGCAGGGCGGTGTACCCGTCCAATACCCTTCGGCTAACGTGCCTGGGACTTGGGGTGTCGACCCCACGCCTTCTCGGCCTGTACCCTCGTCAGGGTCGGGCTGGGTGCAGTCGAGCCTTGTGGCTCCTGCGGCCCAGCCTATGCCAGTTGGCTCGGTCCCCGCGGGAGGCCCTGGTGTCGCCTGGCCTTCCGCCTCCGTCCGCTCGTTCTGCCGCACCGTCCTCTCAGGACTCTTACCTGCCGCAGACCTCCGATGTTTCGAAGGACAGCGCTAGTGAGATGATCCTCTGCAGCCGTCGCAGTCCACGGCAGCTTCGGAGCAGGAGGAGGTGGATTCTCTTCCCGCGTGCACCCCTCATGTGCTGCGCAGGGCGGCTGAAAGTCTAGGCCTGCCTTGCGCGCCGGAGCGGCGTGCGGAGGAGGGACAGCTCAATCTGGGCTTCCCTATCCTCCCTCCGGAATGCGTTCAGGCGTTGACGCTTCCCACAGACGTTGGTCTTCTGTGGAAGCGCTCCGGGGAGGTCACTCAGAAGCTCTCATCGTACCCGGTGAAAACTTTCGCCAAGTCGTTGAGAACTACCGAAGGGGACTTTAACTCCTTCCTGAGGACTCCAACCATAGATCTCGACCTAGCAGCCAAGTTGCCAACGGGCAAGGCTGCCCCGACTGGCGTCCCCGCTCTTCTTCTGCTAGCCATGCCGCCAAGCAGGCGAAGTCGACCCAGCCTCAGCCACCCAAGAAGCCCGCAGCCCCGGCAACTTCTTCTCAGAAGCCCGGGGCCAGGACGAAGACTCGACCCCCTCCCAAAAGCAAAGCGCCTGGGAAGGGGAAGCAGTCTAAGTCATGCGGGAATGGCCAGCCATTTCTCCCGCACCTTGGGTGCTGAGTGTGGTGGAACGGGGGTATCGAATAGAATTCACTGCGACACCCCCGGCGACTTCCCGGCCGAGACCCACCCCGCTTCCGGGGGAGCCGAAGAACCAAGTTCTTCTGGCCGAGGTCTCGGCCCTCTTGGCGAAGGGTGCCATTTCCCCGGTCAACCCCCCTTTCACCGAGGGGTTTTGGTCAACGTTCTTCTTGGCTCCCAAGAAGACCGGGGATTGGCGTCCCATCCTGAATCAGTTCATCAAGCCGAAAAAGTTCAGGATGGACACTCTCGCGTCGATCCTGCGCTGTCCTTTGAAGGGGAGCTGGGCATCTTCTTTGGGTCTGAAAGACGCCTACCTACACGTCCCAGTCGCAAAAACAGACCGTCGCTGGCTCAGATTCCAAATCCAGGGCCAGTCGTACGAGTGGACGTGTCTCCCCTTCGGACTATCCACCTCTCCCAGGGTCTTCACTTTCGTGACCCGGGAAGTGGGCGCCTTCCTCAGGCGACAGGGGGTCAACCTCTGCATGTACCTGGACGACTGGCTAATCTGCGGACCGTCGCCCCACGCGACGGCCGAGATGGTCAGCCGTACCATTCAGGTGGTGCAGAGGTTGGGCTTTATTGTCAACTTCAACAAATCGAGCCTAACCCCCTCTCAAGACCTGAGGTATCTGGGTGCACGGCTGCAACTGCTTCCAGGCATTGCAGAACCGACGGCCGAGCGGGTGGATGTCGTTATTCGAACTGCGACATCCATGGCCTTGCTCAAGCAGGCCCCCGCTCGAGACTGGCTTCGCCTCCTCGGCTTGATGGCCAGTCTTGTCGACCTTGTCCCGTACTGTTGCTTCCACATGAGGATGCTTCAATTGCACCTCGGACGACATTACAGGCCGATCAAGCACCCAGACTCCCGTCTGATCCCCATCAATGCGGGGATCCGGGAGCACCTGGCATGGTGGTCTCACCGCCCCAACCTGACTTGGGGAATTTCTTTCCCCGCGCCTCCTGTCGATATAGTAATCACGACGGGCGCGTCGAAGTCGGGTTGGGGAGGGTTCACCCTAGACCTCAGCGCCTCGGGGATGTGGTCCCAGACCGAGGCTTGGGCCCATGTCAATCGCCTCGAATTGTGGGCTGTGGAACGAACCCTAGCTCACTTCGAGGCGATGGTGACCGACTCCAGTGTCCTAGTACAGACGGACAACTCCACCGTGGTGGCCTACATCAACAAGCAGGGCGGGACTCGGTCCCGGTCCCTGTGTCGCGATGCCATGCGTATCATAGCGTCGTGTCGGGATCGGGCCATCACGCTGTCCGCAGTACACATTCCAGGGGCCGTCAATTTCCTTGCCGACGATCTGTCTCGCGGCAAGATGACGGCCTCGGAATGGATACTGAATCGAGATGTCGTTCGGGAGATCTTCGAGAGGTTGTATGTTCCTCAGATCAACCTGTTCGCCTCGAATCAGAGTCACCAGCTCCCTCTGTACTGTCCGGGTGCGTACGCAGTCAACACTCTGGTGATGGACTGGTCGGGGATCACGGCCTATGCCTTCCCACCAATCCCGATCCCACATCGTGTAGTTTCGAAGATTGGGCGGGAGGCGTGCCGTGTGATCCTCATAGCTCTCTTTGGTGGATCGCTTGGCGGCTCCGCCGCTGCGTCTACCGACCGGTCCGGATCTAATAACTCTTCTGGACGGAGGGAGCGCCACTCTGTCGCTGGAACATCTAGCGTTGACTGCATGGCCATTATCCGGCAACGATGCCGAGATGGGCTTTTCACAGAGGGCTGCCTCGCTCTATCAGCAGGAAGAAGGAGATCTACCATGGACGCTTACTCTAAGCGCCTTGGGGCCCTACTTCCACTGGTGTGAGCGACGAGAGGTGTCTCCGACTCGGGCATCTGTAGCCGAGATCGCTGACTTTCTCACCGATCGCTTCGATAGCGGACTTGAATGTTCGACAGTCAGAAACTACAAGTCCGCTATCCTGGCGATCCATAGAGGTTTCGATGATGGATCGACCATCAATGACGATGGATCGATCCGTCTCCTTCTAGAGGGGATGTTTAACACACGACCCCCGACCAGGAAGGTGGTCCCACCCTGGGACCTTAACACCGTCTTAGACTATTTAGTGAAGCCCCATTCGAACCGATGGCCGAGGCGTCACTAAAACATTAAGACAGCCTTCCTGGTCGCACTCGCCTCTGGGAGACGATGCTCAGAGATCAAGAACATCTCTATGTCGGCGTCAGAATTCTCCCGAGACAGGGTCAAATTGTTCCTCAGGCCGGATTTTCTGGCCAAGAACGAGTCATCCTCATTCCGACACTCAACAATTATCTTACCCCGAATTGCATGTCACTCTTCGGTGCGGGAAGATTGCCTGTGGTGTCCCGTTCGGGCCCTTGAGTACTATAAACGTAAAACTAGTCCGCTCAGGGGCTCGAATGACTCGTTGTTTCTTACACGCGCCTCCCCCCACGGGTCCGCGTCTAAAGCGACGATTGCTAGATGGATTAGCGCTGTAATTAATGATTCCAACGCGGTGATAGGAGCTTCTCAAGCTCGAGCCCATTCCGTTCGTAACATCACGTCATCATGGGCCTATCACCGCGGGATCAGCATTGCCAATATCTGCGAAGCGATGTCTTGGAGGGCTCCCACAACGTTTTCGTTGGTGTACTACCGAAACGTAGAGACTCCCCAAGAGAACGTTGCGAGGGCACTCCTGCAGAAACAACACTAAAATCATCTACACTATACATAAAGTCTCCCAACCGGTTGCCGACTATGACGCTCGCCCCGGAGTATTCCGTATGTCAGGTGAGCATCAATGTCCCCGATTTTTATGTTAATGCCTTTAGGCCCTTAACATATGTTTCTCTATGTTTAGTGTATATGTCTCGCCTTTGGCTGCATTCTGTTGACTGCTCTGAGATATCATGCTCCACCTCCGACTGAGTGAGCCAGTCTGGTGTTGATTGAAATAATTCATTCAACGGGGGTTAATGCATATATTTCAGTCAACATTGGTGTAAAGGAAATCAGCTCAGTGTAATGATTTAGTCAAAAACACATTATGTTTTATAAATCATATAACTGAGGCCTGATTTCCTTTCCAATGTTGACTTCCCACTTCCAGGCCCGCCCCACAGCACGATATGTACACGCGTCCGTGTGGGCTTCAGCCAAAACGGAATCGAGGAAGAGCAATGGTCGCCAGGGTGTGACCTGAGGTCACTGGTCGAGACCATTTTCTCTTTTAGGGGTGTTATTATGGTAATTTGGGGCTTTCCACTTCTCAGAAGGGAAATGCATATATTTCAGTCAACATTGGAAAGGAAATCAGGCCTCAGTTATATGATTATAAAACATAATGTGTTTTTGACTAATCTGCTGTTTTGTCATTTCTATAATTCTGGTTTACTTACAATAACCATGAGTACATTTTGATTGCTACACAGGTGGATACCCCAGAGAGGTTAAAGACACCAGCTGTAGGTTCCATGAGTAGTGAGAGTAGGCCATTATGGGCCCAGGATTCCTATCTCTATGCCCTACACCGCTAAACAGAGTAAAACTTCTTCACCAACAAGGGATGTGGGCAAGGTTAGTATCTTTTGATATGTAATATTAGTTGTCCTGTACGGTCCATGAGTAGTGAGAGCAGACCATCATGGGATCATGATTCAAATGTGTATACCTCTACACAGCCTAAACAAAGTAAAACCTCCACACCAACAAGCGATGTAGATGTGTATTTTATGAATTAGTCATATCGTCGCCCACATCACATACTGTCTTATCTGACATTTTTTTTACTTTTTACTTTTTTGAGATATTTTGCATATGTACTTATAATGTTATGGTCTATACATGCACAAAGTTACAATCTTGAAAGTGACCTAATTAGTGAGATATTAATTAAGAATTTTGATCAATAAGCTCAAAACTGCATATCGCGATTTCACATACTGTCTTATGTTTCATTTACACGTAATTTCAATTAACGTTGTTCGTAAAACCAGCTGTTTACGTTTTTCACATACAGATCTATGTGCGTCTTATCTGCCTCGTGCGTGAACATGGCGTGTTTCACATAGAGATCTATCTGAACGCACTGAAATATAACGATGAAATTAGCGTCATATGTGAAAATACAACTTTTTTGCGTTTCACATACAGACTTATGACTTTGTAGCTTTATATCAGGAATACAATTGCACTTTCAAAACTCAGCAAGGTTAAAACTTAAACTTCAGAATGTTTTCTTCATAATGCAAAATTAAAAATTGTAATGTTGAATTCCATAGTACAAACATGAAATCTTCTGGTAGAATTTCAGTGGCGATTTTCTCGAAAACGGCATTTCGTCAGATAAGACAGTATGTGATGTGGGCGACGATATGGAGCCACATTTATAGCAAAATCATCTGACATTTTAAACCTGTCCTTTCTCAGGCCAAACCTCCAGGAATTATGGTGAATGGCAAAAGATTCAGCAAGACAGCCTCGACTTTCCCAGCACCAATAGAATCAGACTCCACACCATCAACAAGACAAACAAGAAGTAAGAATAAGCTTCATGAAACCATTTGAAGAAAAAAGTACACAACACCAACAACTTGGCATCTCCTTGAAAATACCATACTGAACAAGAAATACAGACAAGCTTCATGGAACCATCTGAACAGCACGGGGTGCAGATTCTTTAATCGGAAATTTGAGGAGAATGACTCACTGTTAGTTTTTGGCCTCTGGTGTAGAAGTGCATGGTTCAAAGTTCAATGGAACCATGACAGATAAAATCTGTTCTCATACTTTTTAATCTGAAAGATGCAGCACAGAGGAGCCATGACTAAGAGCTCGCAATAGTCAGTAAAGCCTGGCGTATTTCCTGGCTGTTGGAGGACGATGGACTGTCATTAAAATCTGATGTGCTATTTGTAAGGCATAGTCATCAGTTCAAATGTGTAGTAGATATGCCTGGCATAAAAAAACAGAGCCAACTATGTAAATGAAAATGTCTTTTCAGGCTGTACTAACTTTTTCTTTCCATGTGCATGCTGCTCCTTTCATAAGAATTAAGTAGAAAGGCAGGTGCAAAAAGTTGAGCTATAGAGGCTTAAAATTATAAATAAATGAAATTAAAATAGCTGATAAGGCTCAGTAAATTGTCAGTAAATTATTGTTTACTGATTGATAATTCATTACCCTGCTTGATCATGCAATATGAAAATATCAATGGTTTTGGTGCTTTACCACACTCGGCCTGTGGCCTCGTGTGGTATGCCACCAAAACCATTGATATCTTTTTCGTATTGCATGATCAAGCAGGGGATAATTAATAACATTAAAAATAGAAGATATGGTCAGGTCAGTTCAGGTTTCTTTTTAGGGCCTGCTACTGGTATCCTGGTAACCAGTACTACCTGTCCCAGGGCCGAGTTGTCGGCGGCTAAACCGTCACCCCCATCGATTTTCTAAGGAAATCTGACGAGGAGGGTAGCTGGTTACCCTGGTAGAATGAAAAAGATCTACCTACAAGGGCGTCAGCTCTGGAGAGCTTGACGGCCATCAAGCACATGCTGCCTTGTATGGTGGCATAGTTGCCCAAAGGCTAGGCCCACCGCCAAAAACTGTGGATTGGCATCAGGAAGGGCATCCGGTCAATTATTCTTTTGCTCCAATAAAATCCTCACACAGCAGTATTGCTGAGTGTGAGGTGTATCCGGCCACCCCCGTTGACGGGGACAAACCGGATTTAAAACTTTGGTTTAACTAACTTTAACTAACATGAAAGCATATTAACATGTAAAAGCAGTTGTTTGAAGGGTATGAAAAAGAGGTGAATCCCGTTCACAAGAATATGTATCTTTTTATTAGGGGGAGTTGTATAACATCACAGGATATTTGTCAGCGTAAGCATCATGTTACTAACCTTAACTACTGACCAATCTTTGAATGAAGTTCAGACTTAAGTGATTTAGTTCTGTCCTTGTCTTGGAATTTCATGATTCCTGTCCATAAATGGGGGAAAAATAAAAAACAGTGACTGGTTAAGCATTGTTGGACATACTTGCTGAAAAAAATGAAATTCACTGGGTGAAATTTTGGAAATCAGTGCTTGTTGTTTATTGAACTGCATCAAAGAAAATGCTTAAATCATGAAATGCATTTTAATTAATAAACTGTAACATATTAAGACAGAAAAAGTAGTACCATACACTGCTCAATACTTTAATGCTAAATTTTGTACATATTATGAAGTAAAGTATTGTATATATAATGCATCCTAAGTGCAATTATTAGCTGTATAGCTTATCTCACCACTTTTGTGAACACACTAGTGATCCGTTGATCACCTTATCTTTTTATTGACAGTAAGTTCCGTCCAATTTGCATATTTCAATTTTGACACAGTAGCTGTAAATAAACTTGCCAAGTTTGGACAACTTCAATATTCCAGCATTTCCTGTTGTCTATTGTGTTTGTTAATTCAGATGTAAATATCAGATGTATTATACAAATACTTTGTGGTGATATTTTTTATAAAAGAAATAGTTTGCTAATTGAGTTGCTGGAATGTATGTACGTATGTATGTGTTAAAGTTGTGTTAAGTTTCAGTTAACCTAGCTTTTTTCAAATTGCTCATGCATGGACACCTTAACTCCAATTGTCACCAAACTCAAATCATAGGTGCACCATTGGCACAGAGATGTGCATGTCATGGTAGGGTTAAAGGTGGATCGTAAAAGCAGGCGACAGTAAGGATTCGAGAAATGCCTTGATTTTCAAAAAGCTGTGAGGCATGCATAGGCGCTTGATCTTAAAGTGGTTCACTTTATACCACAGAAAAGGGTAATCCATACAGGCTGTTTTTGATCTGCATAGATACACCTTGAGTACTTATAAATATAAAAAATAATTGCAAATTTGTCAGAATAATTTAGTTTATCTGCAATGTGACTCAATGGTACTAGCATAAATGCAATAATGCACATGCTGTTTTTGTGTGTTACACTCAAATGTTTAGTGACATGTTTGCTGTATGAATCACTGTACCATTGGTGCTCTAGTTTCAAAACATGACATAGGAATGTAATTTTAAAGGTTGATAATGAGCAAAAACATTGCATAAAAGGCTGTAGTCACACAGGGCCAGTTATGGGGAAATACTGCCACAAATGCTAATGTATGATAAATCAAAGGAGGATTTGTAACATAGCTTTCTCTGTATGATTCACAGAATTAGAGGAAGAGAACCTAGGTATCATAAGAGCTTGGTCTCTGCAGGTATACACATTTAATTGGATGTATTCTGGTTTTTATCAGGTACACACAAAGCACAACATGCACACCAATCAATGAATGGGTAGTTTCCTTAATCTGACCCATCTGACACACTTTTTTTCTGACACACTTATGAATTTGGAAATCCTTCACGGAATAAAGCACAGGTTTATTCTGTTAAGGTTTATTCATAAGTGTGTCAGAAAAAAGTGTGTCAGATGGGTCAGGTTACGGAAACTTCCCATTGAATGTCTGGAGAAGTGGATGCTAACTTAGTTGGGTGCATCCACAAGTTCAAACTAAAGACACTGCTGATGCAAGCATGAAGTGCATGAAAGATGCTGAGATGTGTGAAATGCAATGCATTGCTAAAGGTTTGCGAATACCTCAAATGCAAGACCAAAAAATGGTGGTCAGTCCATGTTCTTCTTCTATTTGCTGATGTAGTGCACGTTATTATCCATTGGTTACTGTTTCAAGCCTTGCACCTGTTCCGAATTATGATATGCCATAGCATAGGATTTGTGTTGTGATCAGTGCCTCGTACCAAAGTTAGCGTGAGCTACAATCCTCGAAAAAAGTCCTTGGAACACCGCACACATGTTTTTTGTTAATAGTGTAGTGATGGATTTTATGAGAAAGCTGGTACCATAAGCATTACTTTTCCCTTCCCCTCTCCCCATCGTTCAATGTTGTAACACCTTGGAAAGATGCCGAGTACATTGTCGTTTCTCAACATTTCATGGGGGAGTGGGGGAACGCTTATCACTACAGTCTCTAAAGTGTTCCAAGTCTTTTTGCGAGGATTGTAGTTGACCTGGCAACGGTCTTATTCTAACATGCTCTACATCAGCGAATTGTGTCACCTGCTGTAGCAGGGATAGGGATAGCTTTTTGTGGGCCACCAACATAGCTGGCAGGACCACTTAGCAATCTGTTGTGCATGTGTATGTGTGTGTGTATATGTGTGTGTGTGTCACTAAAATGTTTTTTTTTTTAAGTTTTTTTTAAAGTTTTTTTTTAATTGACCTCAATTGAAAAGTTGAAGTTCAATTGGAACCAAACTTGTCATAAATGCACCATGGGATCCCTCATTGAAAAGTTGAAGGTCAAATTTGAGTCATAGGTGCAATAGGGGATCCCTCATTTGTTGATGAGGTCGAAAGGTCATATGTCATGGTCAAATGTCATGTGAGGTCAAGTTGTAAGATAGGCCGGGCGGCCCACAGCTTATATTCTTTGAATATAGCGAGTGCGAAAGCCGAGAACCGCGAAGTTATAGTTTCCACTGTTGCTATTAACTAAGGTTAACAATTGGTCGTTTCTTGAAAGTACGGTAACATATTAAATTCATACTTGGCTACAAGAACCTCTGACCTGAGCCTCATCTGGCAAGGGTGCAACTTGACACATAATGACTCCTATGTGACCTTTGACCACATTTTGTCAAAATATGCATTCTGAAACATTAACATTTCTCAAAAGAACCAATGTGCTAAAGCTCATAATGGGTGTTTGCACATTGACCTTTAATGGCCCCTTTGTGACATTTGACTCCATTTTTTTTAACAATTGCTCATTTCTTGCACATGCATTAACCACTGAAGGTCATACTTTGTCTGAAGAACCCCTGACCTGAACCTCATCTGACAATGGGTGCAACTTGATCTCTAATGACCCTTTGACCATTTTTGTCCAAATTTCAAAATGTTCATTCTGCCACATCTGAAGGGCTATGGTCACTAAACTTGCTCAAAAGAACCAATCATAGTGAGCCAATGACCCAGCCACAATTTGCTAAATGTTGACTGCTCAATGGCCACACGTTGCGAGATCATTTAATATGCTGTACAAGTCTGGTGGCTACAAATCACAACCAATGTCATTCTTCCCAGTAGTCGCTTGGTTTGATTATAAAACAGTAGGATAGTACTTTTGGTTTAATGTTAAACATCATACATTAAGGAAATATCTGTGTGCTTTCCTAGGCTGAAATAAAAAGGCTTTCTGAGGCTGATCAAATTTTTGAAAGTTTGAAAGACTGTAAAGTGAAAATGAGGTATAGTGTATTGTTTTTGTTTTATTGTGAAGATTGCTGCTATGTTTGGAAAATTAATAAGATATGATTGCAATGGTTTCCTACTAACTAAAGAAGCCACAAAATGTTCAATATCGCAGACAGATGAGAAATTTTTGTTATATTTCTTTTCCTTTCTTTATAAACCATTTTATATGGCAAATACTTCAACCACAAAAGTAACGCCACTATTTGGCATCTGCTTCAGATTATATAGAATTTCAAACCAAGCTCTAATGTTTGAGAAGGATTTGAAAAATTTTAATCTATGGATATACATTGTCGCTACGCTTAGCAATGGAACCTCCGGATAACATTGATGATCTTACAAACTTTAGGAAATAACATATGCTAATTTGTTACATGGCATCTTACCTGAAAAAAAATATTTGCACCTTGACACATTTTCTGCATTCTTGGATCAAAAAAAATGCCTAAATTGTGATTTTTGGATATTTAGAAGGTTAAAAAATATTAAAAATTGAAACAACTTGTGAAAACCTTAACCAAATCTGTATTATTCATGTACAGCACCTAAATGCCATTAAAAAATCTTAGCAATCTTAGAAGTGGTGAGAAGTATTAATTGGACCAATTAAGTTGAGTGAAAATGTCCCGTCCATGATGTTTTTTTTTTTTAAGCTGACTCAGATTTCCAAAAATTTCCTAAATTTTTAACAATCATGTTTTTTGCATATACTAATCACTGTGTTAAATAGCTTTGTTATAAAATCTGGATCATCTATGGCACTGTTATACTATACATAAACGTTTACTGCATCAACACGAAAAATCTGAGTTATCTCAAACTTTGGATTGAGCATTTAGTTACTGTCTTAGTTTCTAGTTACTATTTTCAGTTGTTACAAGAAAATTAATAATTTTGAAATCTCATAATCAGCCTTTAAGATATTGGTAAAAATCCCAAAACACAAAAATCTGAAAATCGTTTCACATTGAAGCTTAACCCTAAACATCAACTCTTCTTAAAATAAGTGCATCAGGACTGGTAGTGAAATTGTTGGTAGTTGGTCTTGCTCGTTTTATTTGTTTGTAGCATGTTAGTGTTAACAATGTTTTAATATGTTTGTATACACCAATATTGAAGATCTTGAATTCAGGGAATGGCAAAATCTATAGCCCTCTCAGCGATGTGAAGACCATAGGTCTTCTTTTTTTGTTTAGGGTATCAAAATCAAAATACATAATTAGGGTATGCTTATGTTTACATAACAGCCCCAAGAATTAGCAATGATTTATTTCATTTTGAGTAAGATTAAGTCATAAATTAGCACATAAAATATTATAATTAGTATAATAAAATATGGGATATACCTGGTTTGTGTGCATACCTGGTGTGTATGTAGCAATTAGACTTCAGAGAACCGCGGAGAATTGTTCTTGAACTACGAGATCAGACACCTAACAACTCAATGTGATATGTGTCTGTGCCGTAGGTGGCGCACTGCTGTATAATTACACAGTCAGTGAGTAGTTGCTAGGAGATCCTAAATCTATACAGTACATGTGGAATGGTAGAGGCATTTCCAGATTATGATGTAATGGACTATATTTAGTACATGACTCATATAGAGAGGGCCAGATCCTTCTAGTATGTGTGAGAGGATATATAAAGCTGTGGTGAGAGAAGATGAGGCACAGTATCACACATCATTACTCCAAGGAGAGTTTAATACCATCGTGCTCCAAGTTATTAGCAGAGTTTCCAAGTTGACAGTGACAGTAATCACAGTCTAGTACTAATCTCCATATAGTGGACTTGTCATAGTAGTCTCAGCTCCAGCAGTTTCGTCCGAGTGTGTAGCCGTGTTTCGGTTTTGTAATCCGTGGCCTCTGAGTTATCCAAGGATAAACAAGCTACAAGCACTTTTGGACTTTATTTTATTCGACCGCCGAGCTTCGTGATTCATGAGGAAGCTGGTTTTCTTCAGTAAGGACAAGTCCGTCCTTGGACACGTCCCACTTTGGAAATTGGATTTTGCGCTGGAATATTCTCCAGGACTCTTTGCAAGTTCGGCATCTTAATAGTAGTCTTGCTGCAGCCTTCGTCGCGGCACACACCAGGTAGTAATTTGAGTAGTTCATTAATTAACAACTTTATTATAGATTGATCTTGATTATTGATAACCTAATCGATGTTTGAATGAGATTGATTTTAAACACACAATTAAAAATAATACTTTTGTTTTCAAATTTGTAATCCAGTTCACAGTGGTATTGTCAGTTATTCAGTTGTGTTGAATCCGTAGTTTTGAGGTGGTTTTGGCCTTGTTCAAGGTGACCGTAACAAAATTGGGGGCTCAATGTCGGGAAATACACTGTAAAAAAAAAAATACAGTTAAAATTTTGAACAAATTTTTGATTGTGTGTTTAACTTTGATATCGGTGCTACATAATTGTTATTTGTGACAGAAGTGTTCATACACGATGGCGTTGAACGCAGAGGAGTTTATTAAAGATGTTACGTGGGAGAAGTTGATGTGCTCAAAAAGCCAGATTTAATGGAATTGGCCAATTATTAAGGGATGGAAGTCAGGCATTCCATGAGAAAGCAGATAATTAAAACCATGTAATAACCCGTCTGTTGAGGAAGATATACTAGGATGTTTTGGAACATAGTGGAAATTCATGATGGATTCAGACCAGATAGTGCTCTTTAAAATGAACAGATGGAAATGCAATAGAAATGGCCAAATTACAAATGCAAGAGAAAGAAAGACTAGATAGGTTAGCAAAGGAAGAAAAAGAAAGACAAGAGAAAGAGAAAGAAGACAAGATTGGTGTGGCTTTGGAACAGCAAAAGTTAGAAAAGGAAGAGAAAGAAAGGCAAGACAAATTTGAATTAGAAAAACCACTAAACCCAAAAGAACTAGAAGACAAATTACAAATGGAACAAAAAGAAAATATTTGGATTTTGCATATTTGGAATTGGAACAAAAGGAAAAGAAGATAGGTACAATGGAGGAAAGAATGAGTTGGAGGAAATTGAAGCAAAACAAAATTAGAACAAGAAAAGTTAGAAAAGGGCACATCAGGCTCCTCCTTACACTCAGGTTTTGATGCCACTAGGAACATCAAATTAGTTCCAACATTTAGGGAAACAGAAGTTTTGACAAGTATTTTTTGACTTGAGTCAAGATTGCCTGAAAGGTTATGAAGTGAGCTAAAGAGCAAGGGAAACTCATTCAGACTGTTATTGGGAAAGCTAGAGAGATCTGCTCATCCCTATTCAATTGATCAGTTGCGGTGATTATGAAGTAGTAAAGCAGTCTATTCTTAAGGCCTATGAGTTAGTGCCTGAGGCGTATAGGCAAAAATTCGGAGTGCGAAAAAAATTGCAGATCAAACTCATGTGGAGTTTGCTAGAGTTCAGGAACAAATGTTGGAGAGGTGGCTCCCTCCAAGGAGGTGAAAACAAGACTCAATCAACTTAGGCAGTGGGTTTTAATTGAGCAGTCAAACGTGCATTCATGCCGACATAAAACTCATGGATGAACGCGATATCAAAGATTTGAAAAATGCAAGCAACAATAGCAGATGATTACGCCCTCACACATAAGTTGAGTTCCAGCAATAGTACGGGTGGGCCTAATAAGTCAAGTCAGAATTATAGAGTTTTAATTCAAATAGGCCTACCAAAGTAGATCTTACAAAGTCATGGTACTACTAAAGAAGGGAACAGTCAGTCAGTTCCTCCAGTCAGGGGAATAAGGGTCCTTCTAGTGCAGGGGTTCTCAATAGTTGTTTTGAAGTGCCATTTGTTATATTTGAGTGATCCTAAAGTGCCAATCCTTGCGAGGGAGTGAAGCGACTGAGCCGGTAACGGGGGGTCAAGGGGCCCGCCTTAGGGCCCCTGGTGGGGTCCAGGGGCCAAAGCCCGCAGGGGCCAGGGGGCAAGCGTTCCCCTTTTTGCCGCTACTGATTTTAGGGTTTGGAAGGTCAAGACCTAGTCCATGTGGTGTGAATTGATGCAAGGGGTAGGGAGACTACGGGTAGAGCGCATTTAAAGCTTGTTTGAAAGTTGGACAATTATTTAAAAATGAACTGGAAGAGGGAAAATAACAGAATTCATAACATTTGTTACCAAGGTTGAGGTATATTTCGACTGTCTCTCCCTCCGTTAATTTTAGTTGGATTTTAAAAAAAAAATTTGGCTATATTTTTTTCTAGCCGGTTCGATGCGCGCGCCACTTGGACTGCCTCCAAGCGCCACAATTGGCGCGCGCGCCGCCGGTGAGAAAAGCTGTTCTAGTGCCAAACAAAGTCAGGGGATGGTTTTAAGTCAGATGAAACTTGCACATATTGCAAGGATTAGGTCAGGTTTGGCAAGTGTTTGGAAGTTGATGGCGAAAGCAGATGGAAATGAAGCAGAAGTCTGCCCCACAGGTGTGCTGGTCCCTTAGGACCACAAGTTAGTCCCAGGCTTTAAACCGAAAGATTGTTGAGTCTGAGGAAAGTTAGGAGAAGACTTTGAACCAGTTGTGTTGGAGGGTTCAGTGTCGCTTGATGGTGACAAAGGTTGACCACCACCTATAAAGAGCATGCGTGACACATGTTGTGCCCGTCAGTAATTTTGGAGGGGTCTTGCCCCTTAGTGAAGTTAGTGCCAAACAGGTGAGAATGCTTTGATCCTAGGTATAGGTATGGTATTATTAGTGGTCCTTCTTCACAAGGTGAATTGAAGTATGATTTGGTCTCAGGTTACAGTTCATTTTTTTTTGTTTTTTTTTTTTTTAAAATTTACAAGAATTTCCAGTCAAAGGTGTTTCAATGTTATTAGGGAATGATGGCAGGCGGAAAGTACATCCTGAACCAATTGTTACCCACAATCCCTGCAAAGAAAGGATAGTGATGATAAGAATAGTGCAGTTATCCAGCCTGTGGCAGTTACTAGGAGTACGGCTAGGAAAGCCATGCTTGAAGCAAAAAGTGATAGGAAGGAGGAAGACCTTGGCCCAAATTTAGATTGAGAGGACACGTTCATGACAATTTAGATGAACCAGGTCAACTTCCCCTTAAGGGGGATAGGTTCTCCAAAACAAGTCAGGCCCTGAGCAGTTGGATAGTGGGGATAATGATGCTGATCCCTTGAGTCATAACAAGTTCGTTCTTGAACAGGCGAATGATCTGCACTCAAGAATCTTAGTCAAAGGGCAGTAACCCTGCAGGAGTATGAGGATGTTCCGGTTTGTTTTTACAAACACAATGGCGTACTGATGAGGAAATGGAGGGCACCTGATGCTCCGGCAAATGACGAGTGGAAGTTGTTCATCCGGTAGTTGTCCAAAGGTATATACAGGAAGTCATCAGGCATTGCCATTGATCGTCCCATGGCAGGGACCATTTAGGTTCAAGAAGACACATGATAGATGTTCCTCTCTCCTTGAACCACTTTTGGTGGCCTTACACTTCGTAAGGATGTTTCGGAATATGTAGATCTTGTCATACTTGTCAAGTGGTGGCAAACCTAATCAGAAATTCCGCCCGCTCCTCTGAAACCGTACCGGCATTCGGAGAAGCCATTTAGTAGGGTCATTGTTGACTGTGTAGGACCTATCCCTAGGACAAGTCGGGTAATCAGTAACGATTGACTATCATGTGTGCGTCTACCAGGTTTCCGGAAGCCATACCCTTGAGGAATATTAAGGCTAAACCGTAGTGAAGGCTGTGACCAAGTTTTTCACTCTTGTAGCCTACTAGTCAATTCAGTCAGATCAGGGGCAAATTTTCATGGCCTATTTCAGCAAGTGATGAATGAGTTAGGGATAGAACGTATCTATCCCAGTGCCTACCATGCCGAATCCCAAGGAGCCTGGGAAAGATTCCACCAAACTCTAAAGAATATGATTAGGACTTACGGTTTGGAATTGAGAAGGACTGGATGAGGGAGTTCACTTGTTATTGATTGCTGCAAGGGAAGCAGTTCGGAACCCCTAGGTTTTAGTCCCTTTGAGTTAGTTGTTGGGCGTACAGTTCGCGTTCCCTTGAAAACTCCTAAAGGAGAACTGGCTGAATGATGAAACTGACACCAACATTTGAGGACTAGTTTCCAAATTTAAAGTATAGGCTCCATAGGGCAAATGAAATTGCCAGGGAGATTTGAAGCAAGCTTCAGACAAATGAAGAAGTGGTATGAGAAGATGCCAAGCGTAGGGTCTTTAGGCCAGTAGACCAAGTGTTAGTCTGTCCAATACCTGGACACCCACTGCAGGCAAGATACCATGGTCCCTATTCAGTAGAATCACAAGTAAAGTGAAGGTGACTTACATAGTCAAAAACGCCAGATAGGCGTAAGAGTAGAATTGTGCCATGTACATAGTTGAAAGAGTAGATGTAGGTAGAAATGATGATGGCAGTGCAAAACCAGTGGGCTCTGTAAGTCTTGCTGAGGAAATGCACATGATGACTATCATGAATCTGAAATTGCTACATAATTGCAAACATCTGACAAGCAGCATGAATCCAATAAAATTGAAAAATTCAGATGTGCTCAAAGATTTGGATACAAAAACTAGGCCATCTTTTCATGAAAATCAACAGTGTGAAATCAGGCCGTTGATTCATTGAGTTTGAGGATATTGTATGATGTCCCTAGTAGAACCACTGCCGCTTATCATGATGGTGATGTGGGTGATTGTGCACCATAAAACAGCACCCTTAAAGAGTAATCTATGAAGAAAGACTCTCAACAAAGAGATAGGAGTACATGTGGAAAATCAAAATAATTGAGCAAGGCAAAAAGGGAATGGGAGTTCCCCATGTATTTTGGTTCAAAAACTGATGGTTCCTAGGGTTGTGACAGATTTCAGAAGGGTAAACTCAAGTCAAAGATTGATTCATTTCCAATACCTCGTATTGATGACTGCATTGACAAATTGGAAATTCAAAGTAGTCAGCAAGTTTGACCTTTTAAAGGGGGTATTGGCAGGTTCCCTTAATGATCGTGCGAAAGAAAATTTCAGCCTTTGCACGACGGCTGGGATTGTCAGTATCAAGTTATGCCCTTTCGTATGAAAAACGACACGGCAAACCTTCCAGAATGGTAAATCATATAGTTGCTGACATAGAAGGCTGTGAAGCCTATGTGGGTGATTTAATTGTGTACAGTCAGTCTGGGGAACAACACATTGGGCAGCTCCATCGCTTGTTTCTGAAGTTGTCAGAAAACAAATCGACAGTCCAATTAGTCAAGAGTGAGTTTTGCCATGCCAATGTAACATATTTAGGCCATGTAGTCGGTCAAGGCAAGGTCAAGCCTGTCAAGCTAAGTTGAAGCAATTGAGGAATTCCCCCACACCTAGTAACAGGAAAGAACTTCAGAGATTCTTAGTTATGGCTGGATATACAGGGAAGTTTTGTCCAAACTTTTCGGAATTGCCAGGTCTCTGACAAATTTGCTAGCCAAAATGTCAAATTGTTTGGTCGCAGGAATGGGAAATTCGTTCAGAAAATCAAAGACTACTGATGGTGAACAGTCTGATTGCACCAGACTTTTCAGAACCAATTCAAGTTGCCATAGATGCTCAGGACATAGGGTGTGGTGGAGTTCTTATGCAAGAGGAGAAGACGGAATAGACCGCCCTATGTCATAATTGACTCCTTTGAGAAGGATGTCTTGCCTCTGATTTGGCATTGGGCTTGTGAGGTTATATTGGCAACACAGTGCACCCATGTGCTGTTTTCACAGATCACAAACCCCTCACCTTATCAACAGGATGAAAAACAAGAATCATAGGATGGTGAGGTGGAGTTTGACTAGACATCAGGCCATCATCAAAGGCAAAGATAAAGTGATGGCTGATGCCCTATGATAGAATGTTAGTTGAAGTCAGAAACAAGCAAAGCTTTAAAAGGAAAAGGTGTAACAGTGTGATAAGTTATGTATAGGAAGTTAAAAAATGAGAGCCTTAAATAGGTACGAAAGTTGCTTTTCATCAAACTTTGCCTTGAAGGGGAGGGTGTTACAGCCCCAAGAATTAGCAATGATTTATTTCATATTGAGTAAGATTAAGTCATAAATAGCACATAAAATATTATAAATTAGATAGGTAATACAATATGGGATATCTGGTGTGTGGCATAACGGTGTGTGTATGTAGCAATTAGAATTCAAGAGAACAGCGGAGAATGTTCTGGAGGTTAGTTGAGACTAGGAGATCAGCCTAACTCAAGGTGATTGTTGTCTGGCCGTAGTGGCACAGCTGTATAATTACACAGTCAGCGAGTAGCTGCTATGAGATCCAAAATCTATACAGTACATGAGGAATGGTAGAGGCATTTCCAGAATTATGATTAATGGACTATATTTAGTACATGACTCATATAGAGACGGCCAGGATCCATTCTAGTATTATGTGAGAGGATATATAAAGCTGTGGTGGAGAAGATGAGGCAGGTATCACAACATCATTGACTCAAAGGAGAGTTGAATACTCGTGCTCCAAGTTATTAGCAGAGTTTCCAAGTGAAAGTGGCAGTAATCACAGTCTAGTACGAACTCCCATATAGTGGATATTTTCATAGTAGTCTCAGCTCCAGCAGTTCGTCCGATTGTGTAGCCCGGTTCGGTTTTGTATTCCGTGGCCCTCTGAGGTATCCAAGGATAAACAAGCTACAGCATTTTTGGACTTTATATTAGTCGACCTCGAGCTTCGGGAGTCATGAGGAGGGTGTTCTTCAGTAAGGACAAGTCGTCGTGGACAAGTCCCACTTTTTAATTGGAAATTGGAGTTTTGACGCTGGAATATTCGCCAAGACTCTTTGCAAGGCGGCATTTTAATTGTAATCTCGCTGCCGCCCGCGTCGCGGCACACCCCAGATAGTAAGTTTAGTAGTTCAGTAATACAACTTTATTATAAGATTGATACTTTGATATTTGATACCTAATCGATGTTTGAAGGAGATTGATTTAAACACACAATAAAAAAAATTGTATTTGTTTTAAATTGTAATCCACGTTCACAGTGTATGTCTAGTTTATTTCAGGTGTTTGAATCCGAGTTTGAGGTGGTTTTGGCCTGTGTTCAAGGTGACAGTAACACTTAACAAAAAAAAGGGTCACTTGCTTCACAATTATTCATTTCTCCGGATTTTACATTTTAGATTGAGTATTTTTCATTTTCTGAATTTGAAGGAATCCCAGGAATCTAACAGCATTGCCTATTGTGAGTCACCAGTATAGCTGGAGGTGCACGTAGCATTTAATAATATTTGATGGCTGAGGTTGATAACAGAAAATATCGAACGAGCCTAGATCAAATATATCGGGCGAGTCGAGACGAGAGAATATTTTCTGGTGAGGGTGATATTTTTGTTATTATCAACCGAAAAAGTCATCCAATATATTATTATTATGCAAGGAGGAAGACTGACTTGACAAAAAAAGTGTTTTTAAAAATGGCTTCAAACTAAGAGATTAATTTGCTTGAGCAGTTGCCCAACATTTTTGCATATTGTGCAGTGTTGGGCCGTAGGCTACTCGCAACTGCAGTTATTGCACACCGATGCATATTACTTGGATGTATCGTGTATGTGATGCTAGATCTGATGATATATAGTGTTGTATTTGGCTAGTCGTCAACAATTTACAAAAAAATGACCTGACCAGAACGCCAAAGTCCAATTTGATCGACTTGGTATTGGGTCATGCAAACTGTTGAGAGCAAATGCACATATAAGACTTCTTGCAGTTATTTTCTGATTGGTGGTATTAAGGAAGTCAACCCTATCATAATGCAGTGCCCGCTTTTATTTATGAAATTTGTTGGTGGTAGAAATGGGCACTGTGAAGTTAAAGGTGTGTGTCCGCTTATGTGTATCTGTTCTCCACTTTGATAGAAAGCTGGCACCTGCATACACTAACCATCAAGTATAGTGGGAAACGAACTTACGGTTTGATTATAGAAGCGATTATTGCACATGCAAAGGCCCATTCAATACTGTGCAATATTGATGGTTACCACTAAAACGGGCAGTTTTGTTTTTTGTAATATCTTTGCAAAGAAGTGGATTTGAAGCTGAGAATTTCTGGACGATACAGAGAAAAAATACGGCCTTCAGCTGATATCAAAATTTTATACTACTTCCAGGTAAATCGGGGGGGCCCAGAGGCGATCGGAAGACAAGCACCTTAATAAAGCAGCCACAGTTTATATTCTTGAATACGGTGAGCGTGAAAAAGCAAGAAACAGCAAAATCAGTTTATCTATGTCGTCATCTCCTACACATAGCACATAATGAGGACTTTCATTTCTGCATGCTAATCTACACTAACACTGACTGATTGTTAGAGGCTATGTGTGCAAATACAGAATTAGGTTCTGCCTATTGTCAATCAATTTGGGTTTTAGTGAAAATGGAATGGATGAATTTGCAGAATACAAACCTGTAAGTATGATGGAGACCCATAATTACAAAGACTTCTTAAGTTAGGACTAACACTTTTTAAAAACAACAACATTTAAATGTAACAGATTTTAATAACATATATAGGAACTTTTAAGTCAATTCAAAGTTTGTCACTGATATGTCGCTACAGACTTTATTTTGAATTAGAGAAGGTTACATTAAAGCAGTGAGGGGTGCAAATGATACTTTTTACCTAAGAGTAGAGGTAAAAATGATAATACACAAAAATTCATTGAATCATGTGTAAATATTCATTTATCATCAGGGCAGGGTACAATATAAAGAGACTACACTGTTCAGTGTATGATTACATACACATATAAAGTACTCATTAAGGGTAACAAAATTATATCAAGATAACCGTGGTTTTTAGGTGCATTTTTTAACAGCCACAAAGTTTAGGTGGTAGCAAAATCAAGCCAACATCTAGTTTAGGGTAGCATAAAATCAACCAAAATACTTAGGTGTTTTTCGTTCCTAGTGAAAATATGTGCTTAGGGTTTGTGATGGAGGCCATACACGAGCATGATCACCTTGGAATACAAGTGGTACCGGTAATTCTGCCTTGTGGATTATGATATTGGTGTTGTAGCCTATACGCAGTACACTGTATCTACCACAGGCAGCTACTGCTTAGTATGCACCAGGATTAATAAATTTGTTGGACAGAATCAAACACACATGAGAGTGGACTGTTGTGAGCCAGGGGGAACACCGCACCTCGTTTCACGATGTGTAATTAGTCGAAGAATGCACCGAACCTCCATGTAGCTTGGTGCGCTTACATGAGGTGTGCGAATCTCAGATCAAGTAATTGTTAATCGCACTGTAGTTGCATAGCGCAGACAGGGACTTTTAAAGTACACAGTGATCTAGGTATACAGTGATATTTCTCTCCATGGTTAACCTACCAAAGGCACTCTATAGTTGCCCAACTGGTGGAGAGAAGGGGGACATGGTGTGGACATGTGTGGACAGGTCCGGAGTAGACATGCAGCTACCTCATACCTACCCCACAGGTGCTACACCACCATCTTGATAGTAGAACAAACTGGGATGGCACTATATACTCATTCTCTTAGCATTTTTTAAATCTTCCAGAGTTCGAATTGGGCTTCATCAAAAAACCTATGTTCAAGCATAGTAATAAAAAAATGCAAATATGCCAGAAATATAAAAAAACTAAATTGGCCAAAGTTAAATACCAACGTGCTGAGAGCTGTTTTTAACCAAGTAGCTACTCCACGACGGTTGCAGACAAGCCGCTGTATATCGAGGGTTGACAATTCAGAAGGAAGTAACTCAGCACTGAAAGAATATTTAAAGTCTTAATTCTGCTGTAATACTGCTTTTGGAAATTGATGTTTTAAATATTTTCTACTAAGCAAATTATTCATTAATCAAATGAACAGCTCATAAGCTCATATATGGTAACTGTAAGCAACATTATATAACTTTAGTAACATAGAAAACAATTTTTAATTATGAACAGCAGAATTAAAGAAATCTTTAATATTTCTTAGTGCTGAGTTACGTCCTCTGATTGTCAACCCTCGATATACACTTACAATCTATGTTGCAAAAATACAATGAATCCTGGCCTGCAAGTGTACATATCGTAGGTGAGGTAATTTGGGTCTCTCGGTAGTAGCTATGTAGATACTTCCATGACAATCGTAGCCATTATGGTTGTAAACAAGTCTACAGGGAGTTTTTTTCCCTTCATGTGAGTATTTTACATGTAATATATATTAACCAATCATTTTATACAGTACACATGATTGTATGGGGATCATGGATTCATCAACATTACTGGTAAATTTGTCACTCTGTGATAGAGTTTCTGGGGCCACTTGTTGTTTAGACTTGTATAAAAAAACTGGGAAATTTTTAGTGATTCTAAATAAACTGTAGGAAGTTTAGTCCAAACAAGTGGATCTTTTCACTTACAAAATTATGCCAAAAGATATCTGGGGGGGGGGGGGTAGAAAAAACTTGGATAATCTAATGTCGTCGTGAAGTACAGTATATGTTTTTCAATATGTGAGCTGCATTTGCAAATCTGTCTAATAAGTATACCAATTAAATTGGCCAACACGGTCAGTAGTCACCATTGTACTGTAAATGGGAGCATGATCAACTAGTTTAAACTTTTCAATTCAACTAATTCATCACCTTATAACAAATTGGAGAGATTACAAAGGTCAGGGATATGTTTATCAGCAATTAAATTGTCGGAACACATTCTTCTAATACAAAGACATTGACTGTATGGTGTATACTTTTGAAAATGTGGGGATCAGTTATTTTACTATATAGCTAGTGTTCAGTTTCACCCCATCAAGATCAACTTGGACTTCTAAAATGATATTTGCTGCCTGGAGCATTCAAATGTAAACTTAATATAAGCATGAAATGAGTTCATGCGAGTTTTGAAAATATCAAGATACTGATCCGAGACAGTCCAAAAGAAAAATATGTTTGAATTTTGTTTTCCAATACACCTTGCTTTGCAGAGATACGGCTATTTTTCATCTTCCATAGAGAGTGGTCAACAGGAACAATGGTCAAAGGTTAGTTACTGATTTTTCTTTATTTTGAGCATGGCACCAAAATAAGACGCATTTAGTATGTAGTTTCAAAAGTCTTTATTATATCAATTTCAAACCTTTCGTAAACATTGAATACATGTTGTTCCTCCATACATGTGCAACTTTACACAGCTGTTTGAAAGTCTCATAATAACAAAACCAGAATAAAACCAAAAATATCAACGGCGACACACTTGATAAATTATTTGTTATACCACTGACTTCATCCTGTGTAATTTTTATAAAATTTCATTGTGGGCAAATATGATTTTTCTAAAAATCTAGTTTAACATGTCTCTTTATGGAGAAATGGCATAAAGAGGTGTGTTAACACACAAATCCTGACCTTTGTAGGCCTATATGACAAGATTCCCGCAATGGATTTTTCTGATTTTTGCAGAAGTAATATCTCTTGCATGACCCTATACTTACATCAGTTGTCAAAATTGTGTCGCCACTGCTTAAATTGCTCCTAAAATAAAAGAGATGATTTGCATGGGCCAAACAGCTGTGTTTACAATGTTGCTTTACTTAAATTACATTATTGATTATGCCAAAAAAAATCCAGGATATCTCTTAAGGACATCAAATAATCTTGGCTTGTAGTTTCAAAAGTACAAGTGCCATTCACCTAAAACTTTCTACACATACAAAATATCTTGCTGTGTACATTTCTGTTTGGTCATATACAACCTAATTTACATAACATCAAAGTACCAAAAATTGATGCATTTATATTCATTTTCATATACTTTCCTTGTAATTCATGAAGTTTATGTTGTATTCACTAAAAGTGTTAACACTTTATACATCAAGTAAACTGTATGGTCATATTCGACCTAATTGGTATATTGATTTTGTGAAAAGCCAATAATGTACAAATTTATGGGGATTTTAACATATTCTTTATCATTTTAAAAAGATTGGGAAGAGCAGAGAAGCAAATGAGACTGAGAGGGTACATTGTAGTTGGGTATAGACCCAGGTATAGGAAGGGGAGAGGATAGTTGATTTTAGGGATGGCTGTTGATCTGACAATATTTAGCACCATTTTTTAGAAGAAATTGAATCGGTTTATGACCTACGGGAGTGTACGAAGATAGTCAAAAAGACTCCTGATGGATGGTTGACCAACAGGGCTGAACTCGCTTTTTACTATTTTAAGATTTGGGCACTAAAATAATCTGTAACACCCACAGGTGATTAAGACCAAAAGGCCTTAATTTGGTTCAACTCTTCCTGTATTCTTTGTCAAAGACGCCTCAACCAGGATCGCCGGAGGTGCCTGTTGAGGGCGAACACCTCTGCGAGCGGTAGCGACGGCAACTGAGCAAATAGGGACAGTTTCTGTGGCAAGCATAATGAATGTGTCAATCAAAGTTTTTGTGGTCATCATATGGGATTGTACCTACTAATTGATTGCTCGAACCCTTTCTTTAAAGCAATAATAGCACATTTTTGAAGAGCGCCCCAATTTTCAAATTTGATATTTTGCAGGGTGTGTTGGTAATTGTTTAGGAAACAACACCTGCAATCGAGAATGCTAAAAAAATGCGCATTTATCATAAAATAAGTGATTTTGTAATTAGATGGGATACCAGATTGCGACACTTAACGCAAAGCTGGAAATGCTAAAGTTTATGTCCGTCCGATGAATAGTGCCACCTCATGATATTGACCTCTAACTTGACTTGCCTGAAAACCAAAATAAAACAACATGATGAGCGTAGAAAGGTACATGGCGCTTATTTCATATTGACAAGTCATTTCCAGCAGCTATTGAATTATTATCGGAGATCTCCGATATTATTTTAATTACAAAATTCCTTCTGGTTTTGCGACACATAGAATTTTGAGTTTAACCATCACAGTTATGGTACAGACAGTTACCAATGCAAACATTGAAAAAAATTGGGCGCTTTTCAAAAAATGTGCTATTATTGCTTTAAGAGGGGAAACCAAAGGCATAAAGTGCGGGGAAGTTTAGTGACACAGCATAGAGTGGTGGGAGATTAAAAAAGGGCCCAAAGGGAATAGAGGCAGATTAAGTGCAGTGTTGGCACTGGGGGAATATTCCCCTGCATCTTTTCTCCCCCAATATCCCCCAGAACTTGAGCCCCACCTTGTCAAAAAAGGATAGATAACGGTCAATTTACAGTTTAACAGAGCCAATTCTCAACATATTTAATGCCATTAAAATGGCAATTTTTTTGCACACATTTCACCATATTTGCAGGAAATTTCCATTCACGACCTCTCACACCAATCACTGTGCCCCCTAAAATGTTTTTTCTTGCCCCTCTTACTCCCCCCCCCCCCCCCCCCCCCATTTTTGATCCTGCCACTGGGAGGATAAATGAGGAGGATTTGAAGATTCAGTTTTAGGATACATTTTATGAGGCAGTAGGTACAAGATAGTAATAATAATATATTTATTTATACGTGGCAACAATCACCGAAGTGCGCGGGCGCCGCGTGTGGAGCGCCTTAAGGCCTGCTACAACACAACGAGTATATCCAGAAACGACAAGGAGGCATTATGGGAAGAAGTCTGATTTTAGATACAGGAAGAAACTGAATACTTCGGGATAAACCGACGGCACAGGTATGTATCGGCAACCAAATTCACGTCGACACAGGCTCCATAGGGGAATTTTAACCCGGGCCGCATTGTGAAAGGCGATGGATAGCCACTTCACCAGCCCGCCCACCCCGCCCTCCCTCCCAGCAAGTGCCCAGCAGGGTATAATTAGATAAACAGTTGAAGACCAGCTCCCCAATAAGCCTCTAGAAAAGGTTGAAGGTCTACACATTAATCCACAGAAGGTTTGAGAGTTTTCTTGGTCAATTTGAGGGTGCTGATTTCTAATCTGTTATGTGTACTTTCATAAAAGTGTCAAGTACTCAAATTTGCTATTAAAGGGACACTACCACTGATTTTGAAGAGTTATAGAATATATGTGGATTTTAAATGGATATAGTAGAGTTCAGTGTTACATTTAGTACAATTGAGAAGTTCATTCATAGTTGAATCGTATCATCATATTCCTGAGGTGAGGACATATCCTTAAGGAGTGTATTAAAGAGGTATTCCATGGTTTCAATGATAAATTTGAATTATACAATGCCTATTTTAGTACTTGTTCCTACATTTGCATACGAGTATTTCAAATATGCACATAAGACGCCAGTTAGCACAGCACACTGCAATATTCATTTTAAGATACATTTGACATCTTTATGGAAGGAAATGCAAAGAACATTTTTAGTATTTTGAGTACACATAATTACAATCATAATAAAGCTTTCTGCTTACGTATGCAGGGAATATCTATCCTTCGCTGTAAGCTGATGCAAACTTTCTTAAGAATTAAAGGGGCATTCAAGTTTAAAATTCTACTATTTAAAATCATTTATAATACATAAAATCTCGCAAGTAACTAAACCAAAATTATTCAAAGTCCTATCTGTCTTATAAGGTTGGCAGTCCCAGCGACCAAGGAATAAGAGTGAAAAACCTGGGATAAGCACCCAAGGGTCGATAGGCCACAGGAGGCCATACCTGCTCCGGGGCAAGTCCCTAGTGGTGGTCTCTTCGATGTAATCCTCCTCGAGTTTACACCCCCGCCCGCGCCCGCCTCCGTTCCAAGGGGTTCGTCAGACCCCTCTTCCATCGGACGCTATGCGAAGAAACTCTCCCTCCAGGGATCTCCGCGCTGGTTTGCAAGGGGCTGTTGATGCTGATGCAACTACCATTTCCCGTACAAGGCGGCTTCTATTCCACTTCTTCATCCCACCGAGTGGGAATGGAGGCCCATCCATAAAGGTACAAACGAGAAGTTTTGGGCATCCCAAGATCGTGTCCATATCGTAGTGATTTCATATAGATAGGACCCCAATAGATTTCTTCTTACCCTGTGTTTTGCTACAGAAATGCCTTGAAGGAAAACAAGGCGATTTTGATTTTGCTTAATTTCAATATAACATTTTTTTTTTTTAACAAAGATATTTAGAAGGAATTGATCAATTTTCAAACTTTTTGTACCAAGAAATGATTCGCAGCTTATCATTTCTCACGTGGGGGTATTTTTGATAGGAAGCTGTACATTAGTGCAACATCAGAATTTCCACGTTTTTAGGGACACCTATGGGAAATTTCCCTCCGCTGCAAAACCTTTAACTAAATACATACGGCCTGGTGCTTTTGTATGGGATAAAACGCCTGGGGCTCGCCGTGCCTCAAAGTTCTTCAAGATTTTCAAGACGCCCACCTATACGTTCTACGCACAGGTTCCTTGCAAAAATGGGAGAGGAAGGCTTAGCAGTTCAGCGCCTGCCCTTCGTCTCTCGACGCCTCATAAACTTTCAATCGAATTGTCCAGGGTGGCCGAATTCCCTGATACTGAAAAGGAAAACCATTTTTCGTCTTACTATACGAGTGGCTGATGGTAGTCCCTTCATACTAGCTTGGGGAATGTTTTTTGTGCTTTGCGTCTCTCACTTATTTGGATATCAGCCTAGATTGAGGATGACGCGAGTAACAGGCTGTGCCCTGTTAACTCCAAATTAGGACATTCCGTCGGTGGGCGGCCCGAACACAAGCTGCTTCGTCTCTCGGGTCTGCTTGTTCAGCCTGATTGCGTCGTCTCGTATTGCACCATAACCGTAAAAAATGCTTTGTGCAACGCTGTCGACTCCGTACCTGCTGAAAATCAATATTTGGGAGTTGGCCAATTAAGACCATTGACCAAGATTTATTGCATGTTGAGTATGCCCTCGACTCTCAAGGTACAGACACTGCAGCGTCATTAATGACCTGTCAAATTTCCATCATGAAAAAAAAAATTACTGAATGAGACACCCACCTACAAGCCAAAAGAACGACATACTGTAATGGATTAAATGGTTGAAGTCATCTGTCCAAGCAGTGCTCTCCATTTCAAACACCCAACACAACACATGGTAAGGTCCTTGTCAATCGGTATAGTCCTTAACAGAAAACACCTTGGAGATCATTTAGCTTAGCAATGTGTGTTATCGAAGCTGTCAAACATACTGGCTTTTTTTCACAACACTTTTTCCCAATATGACTAAAGATGAGACAATCCGCCAGGGTGGCACATCGTCAACCTCTACAGAAAAACCGGTCTCCCGAGATCTATTCTCAGACTGTCAATGTAGGACGCATCCACTCAATTTGAGCCAAGGAGTCCAATTCAGTCCACCGGTGCCCTCAATCACCCTGAAGACGGATGCGTCGAAGTCGGGGTAGAGCTCACTTCCTCTCTTTCCGGGTCTCAGGCCGCTGGCACAGGCACGCCACCACGTAAACGTCTTTGATCTTTGGGCTATCTTTCTAGCCTTAGGTCGGTGGACCCCTCCCCCTTGCCAAAAGATGTTGGTGACGTGCATCAACAAGGAGGGAGGGGTCAGAAGCCCCAGCCCTTGCAAAGAAGTTTTCCGGCTCCTCAGGTGGTGTCAGGGCCGGAAAATCAGGCCGAAGGCCTCCCATGTCCCGGGGATAATAGGTGGGAGCATAGCTCGGTGGAGTGGCAGCTCCTTCCATCGGTTTGCCGCATAATCTTTCAGAGGGTCGATGGTCGATACGTGGACCTTTCAACATCAGCTGGGGATCATCACGCCCTGCTTACAACTTTCGGTGCCCGGATCACCAGGTAGTATGGGCGAGATACACTGGCGACGGATTGGTCGGGCCGATTACCTTCGTCTACCCCAAGCGGCCATGATCCCGCGAGTCCTCAAGAAGGTGGCTCAGTCCACTAACTGTCTGGTCATATTGGTGGCCACTTCTTGGCCATCCCACCTGTTGGTCCCCAGGCTGTTAGATCTGCTATATAGTAGGGGAACCGATCCGGTTTTCAATGCGCGGGGACCTGATGAGGGGTCCGCCAGCCGATCCAATCGTCCCAGAGTGCACCATCCATGCTTTACCACTTGTCTAGTGCATTTGCGCAGACTATTCGGGATTTTCTGATCAGGCAGCCACGCTCTCTGCTCAGGCAAGGTGTGAGAATTTTACGATTCGTGACTTTAACTCCTCCGTTACGGTACCGTGTATGTTATGCCGATCAGAGAGCAACCCAGTGTCTGCAACTCTAAGTCAAATTGCGAATTTCTTACAGATATCTTTCATAAGGGGGTAGTAGTGTCCTGACTGTCCGAGCTTACCGCACAACCATCTACGAGCTCCATAGGTTTTTTTTGGATGGCATGACGGTTTCCGCTAGCCGCTTCCTGATCAGCCTGGTGAAGGGTATGTTCTTGGTTCATACTCTGTTGCGTAACCTTGTTCCGGTATGGGAGTTGGTCTCGGTGTTATAATTCTTTGCATCAAAAGAGTTTGAACCCATACAGGAGCTTAGTCTCCTGGACTTATCTAGGAAGACCACCTTCTTGGTGGCTGTCGCCTGAGGCCGAATGGGGTGTGAGACCCAAGCCTCGCTCACTGATGAGGTACCTAGCTCCGCTTTGGGCGGGGAGAGGTCTCTTCTTCCACAGACAGGGTTCCTGGCCAAAAACAGCCTGTTTCTGCCACGACTCACCATGATTGAATGCCACTCAGAGGTGCCATGGTGCTTGGTTAGGGGCCCTTGAGCGGTATCTGGACCGTAAAGAACATTCGTACGCCAAAACACCTCGTTGTCTACACATGCATTGACACCCCATGGTCCTGCACCTAGATACAATCAGCCACTGGATTACCTCAGTCATCCGAGATGCGCATAAGAAACAACATATTCGACTGGCAGACTCCTTAGTCAGGGTGCATGATGTTCAAGCTCAATCATCATCCTGGGCGTTCTATAAATGGTCCTCCATTTTCACCATTTTGGACAACGTCGGATGGAGTTCTGCTTCCACCTTGCAACAGACTTAAAGGGTGTGTTGGTTAAAACGGATGGGAAAGGCCGCTGTCCAAATTCTACAAGCTCTACTAGCAGGTCGATCAGACAGTACTGAGGTGTTTTGTGTTTATCAGTAGCTACATCTGCGACCCTCTGCCACCGGATTGTCCTGCAGTGGTATTGTAGGAGAAGAGGTCGTGGAAGGTACCTATCGCTAGTGCACTGTCCTTTCAGAAGTGAGAGGGTGATACTTACAACCTTACGACACCCACCCACGATTTGTTTTCTCCACCCGCAAGAAGGTTGCTGGCTGGAAGGTGTACTTATGGATTTGGAGAAACGTTTATTGCTGGGAAATGGGAAAGGATAAACCACTACATATTGTGCCCTAGTCCAACTTATGATCTTGTTTTGAAGTTAAGTTTGATGGCCAAAGTATATATACTCAACCTTTGCACAAAGAAAATTCAAGGTTTGAAAGTATGGAATGCATCTTTAATGCTATATTTGTAACTTTTTGCCCCTTTAATGTCTATTTGGGATTCCTTACACATCTAGAGACAATAAGCAATTCGTAGTTGATTAATAACACAATAATTGATGCTCTTTTAAATTTTTCCAGTTGAAAGGCTTGAAAGTCTTTGAACTGGAAAGATTTAAATGTTATATTTAAAAATCAAGGAGTGCCCCTTTAATGAAAAAATAAAGGAGTACCCCCTTAATGTCTTTTGGGATTGTATTGGACCACTGTGTCAACTTTATAATGAAAAAAGAATCAATGTCTTCCATTTATTATTTTGTTAAGCTTTGCACAAAGAAAATTTTAGATTTTAAAGTAAGCGAATGCCTCTTTAATGCTAGTTTTGTAATTTTATTCCCTGTCTGGATTTTTTATCATAGCAATAGATAAGCAATTTACAGTTGACAAATATCACAAAATGATGCTGTTTTAACTTTGAACTGCAAAAACTCCAATATTATATTTCAAAATCAAGGAGTGCCCCTTTAATGGAAAATTTAGGAACTTTCCACCACTTTTACGAAAGTACACATAAGAGATTTGGAATCAGCACCCCAAAATTGACCAAGAACCGTTCTCAAACCTTCTGTGGCTCACTGTGTAGACCCCCTCAAAATTTGCCACCCTTGGCTCTCCAACTAAGAGCAGGAGAGGAGATCTTGGGAGAGCCAATAGGGAGGAGGTTCCTTGGGGATTAGGAGACATGGTAGTAGAATGATGACATACTGGTGGAGGTACAGGAGGTGATTTTTTTTTCATGTCACTTCATGCATAATGTCATGGTATGGTTTCATTTGGAGGGGTTGTATTGAGAACTGAAATTTAGGCTTGTGGAGTGTACATTATTGATTGCAATTCTGTTATTGCAGATAAAAGCTTCAAATGTGCTATCATTTAAATTTCACGATTCCCCTTGAGCTAACTCATGAAAACAGTGTGTGTAGGACACCTTAGTACTTAGAGCAGCAGCACTGGCACATTTTCACAAAATATGAAATTTCTTCAATTTGCTCTCAAATGCTAATCTAGGCCATTGGAAGAATAGAGATAGATTTTACACATAAAAATAACATACTCAAAAACAGATAGGGACGTTAATAAGAGGTAAAAGACACCCAGGTAATTTGTAGGCTAACTTTAAAGTTTTCCATAACTTTAATCAACAATATGTATATTACATGAATATCATAGACTCGTACTCATTGATATTAAACCACAAAGGTCACAGACCAGTCAAACAGGGTACATGCCGTGGGAAACATGCATACGGCGTGCATTTTCTTGTGTTAAACGCCATTTTCGTCATCTGCGACATTAATTATAAGATCGTTCTGTTTACCCATAAGGACGCTGATTTGGTCTTAATCATTTAAGATGAGGGCTAATGTATATAAAAGCTTTACAACCATGCAAAAATATCGATTTTGAAAAATCTTGAGGGCACACACTTTTCCAAATGTGCCAGGTCTCTTTTTTAAGTTAGGAAAAAAATCTATGTTCCATGTGTTTTTGACCAAAAGAAAACCTCATATTTTACCATCCTGTTAAAAAATTGTAAATTTGTGTGTGCTTCACATGCATTTTGTCTACTCTAATTGAATTACATTTAACAATTTTTGGTTCAAATGGTGAATGTTTTAGCCTGGTTGTGCGCATATGTACTGAGTAAACATATCCTTGTTAGCAAACATGGTCATTTATAAATTTCTATCAACACTTTACCCCCTCCATGTCAAAAACGAATTTATGCACTGGACACAGTGTTGTAGAATGGTGTACAATTTTTTCCTCCATTATTTATAATCTAGTATTTTTGCTGTGTATATTTTTTTATGACCAAATGTTCAAAAACCCACAAAAAAAAAAGACAAAGGCTTACAGGCAATCACAAGTAGTGCCATAAATGCCTATTTTTGCTGATATATGTGATAAAGTAAAAAAACTGCTATTAATCTTGTTCCTCTATGGTGTTATGAGCATTACACTTCCAACTGCATTGCTGCAAGGCAATTTACCTTGCTTCCTTCTCACCCCAAGGGTGAAGTTGTGAAATGAGGAGCTGACATGGGAGTACAATCTAGGTGCTGATAAGAGCTGCATACCATTGCGCCCTAGTGAGGCAAAAGATTCTGGTGATTTCCTAGTGGACGTGTAATAATTAAATTGTAAATGCTGTGATTACTATGGTGAATTGGCATCCCTAAAGGCCAGGATTATTAGTTTCCACGCTAATCGAGGTTGGTGGACTCTGCCTTATGTCTGAAAAGATGTCCGTATGTCTGGAATTGGTTTCCGGTTGCCAAAATTACTATTTTTTTACATTTATACTGAATATTGGCCTAATTGTGATGTAGGGCAAGTGGGGCCTGGTTTGCGCACCATTAAACATGGCCAGAGCAAAACAAGCCAGGGATCTTAAATAAATCGGATAGGACACTCGATAAAGAGAATGGATACGTACTGCACAAGGGGATATGCATGAAATCTGTAGCTTAAGTTCGCCAGTCGTGGAATGGCAGTGGTTGGCGCTAGTACGCTAATCAGCTCACGTTTAGTCATGAAGCGTTTCTGCATAATTAATTATGTCGCTTATCGAAAATGGTGGAGATATCCATCGATTCGGAAATTGTCTGGGGCATTTGTACCAGTGTCCCCAGCATTCCTGAAAAAACTCTGTGAACTTTGGTTAATTTGTATTATTATTATTTGCTCTTAGACCCCTTGTTTCTTGTAACCTAGACCCCACAAGGGGGCCTAAGGCTAGGCAGGCACCTGAACCCCAGCCATCAATTTCATGTTTTTTTAGAAACACAGGGGCATTTCTGATATTGCATTAAATGCAATTCAAACAGATTATATAGTTCAGTTAATTATTAAATGAATAGTGTATATTACATAATGTACAATTCACAATTTAATGATAAAATGATGGAAATTAAAATATACAATTAAATTATATATACGTAAGGACTACAAATTCTGTATTAACAAATACAATCATATAAAATTCAGATATTAACATGTATAAAATATGATTTTGTTATTCAATGCAGAGATTAAAATCCAATATTATTTTGCTTTCAAAAAAATAAACATTGTAGAGGAATACAGCCAATTCTGTGGATAAGCATCACAAAGGTGGACAAATTCAGATCATACATTTTTAATTGTAGACAATAAAAATGCTGACAGTGCTTTCTCTGAATCATTGGTGCGGAGAAGTGGATGTGGCGCGGGGAAAGATGTTAACATGGCGCCCTCTGCCGTTTAACATGAGCAAATAAAGGGTAGGATCCAGGGGTTTTCTTCGGACCCTTAATGTGGTCCCGAGGCAGAGCCCTTGCGGGGAATTTTAGGGGGCGGAAGCCTGGAAGCTCTCGGGTTTTAGCATGTTGAGGGCCTTCGAAGAGCTCTCAGATATCTCATTGCCCCGAAGCAGTTGAGCTAAGCAGTTGAGCTATACTGCCCTGGGCCGCTGGTTGGTGAGGGGCGGAACCCCGGAAGCTGTCAGGTTTTAGCTTGTTAGAGTGCCTTTGGAGAGTTCTTTATAGTAGCTATTTTATCATAAAGCAGATGAAACATACTTCCCGTGGCAGGGGTCAAGGGGGGAGCTTAGCAGGGCAATAAGGTTGAGGTCCAGGGGCCCCCTAGGGTACCTAAGTGGTCATGAGGCAAAGCCCCTTGACAGGGTCCAGGCGTGGAGCCACACGGAGCTAATCAGGTTTTAACATGTTTGAGTGCTTGAAGAACTCTCAATTATCTCATATGAAGCAGATAAACTATGCTGTCAATGGCGAGGGTCCAGGGGGTGGAGACCCAGAAAGAAGATCACAGGTTTTAGTATGTTGAGTGCCTTTGCAGAGCTTCTCGTTATCTCATTATTTTGAAGCACATGAACTATAGCCTTACTTCCTGTCGTGTGACAATAATCACAACAACGGCAATATCATTGCTTTGTGTCAATTGTTTTTTCAACATCATTTCAGGGCCCCCGAGGTAGTTAGTTGCCCGGAGCACGTGCCCCCCTTGCCCTCCCCGCATTCAAAAAAAGTGTAATATTAAAGGGCCATTTGTGTCCACAGCCTAATTTAAGTGCAAATTCGGTCTACTCTGTATTTTCTGTCCGTTAAATGGACAGAAATGTAAACATCCGTAAACGACAAATGACACCGCGTGGCTATGGGATCCTTGAATAAACATTTGCTCAGAACATAGCAAACCCATCACCAAAATCAAATGAAATTTTTTTGGAAATGACATTTTCTCGGGGATACCTAGTGAAACCATTAACAAAATATGAGGTGGTGCTCGGATCACGAAAGTACCTTTAAATGAAATTGTATTGATTTCATTTTGTTATATAAAATTCAACTTTATTATACAATTCATATAAAATACACAATACCGACAATTATGCAATTACAAAAATAAAAACCACTTTTGTTGTAAATTTCTGTTAGCCAAAACAAGGTGAGAAATCTCAAGTTGTCCTATCTTTATGAATCACTACTGACACAATATATGATGCCTTGAAATATTGTGTTACACCTAGAGGTAATAAACTACTTGAAGTACTGAGTAGTTCCTTCAAAAATATGTTGCATTATAAAAGATAATGGTTACAAACATACTATATGCAATTCAACAGATTAGATATGTTCGTTCATTATTAAAGCAATAGTAGATTTACATATGTACAATGCAATCAATTTTATTATATTAAATGATTGCATAAAAATTATACAAAAATTATATATAAGTAAATTACTGCAATTCTGATATTACAAATACATCATATAAAATTTAAGAGATTTAATATATAAAATAGGATTTTGTTATTTACAATTCAGATAATAAAATTCCAATGATTATTTTGCTTTTCAATAAATAAAAATGGATAGTTGAATATAAAGCCAATCATGTGGATACGAATCTCAAATGTGGACACATTTCAGATCCATGCATTTTAAATTGGAGACACTAAAATGCTGACATTGCTTTCCTGAATCAGTGGGTGTAGCTAGTGGATTGTGGCGGCGGGGTCAAGATGTTCAAATGGCGCCCTCTGACAGTTTAACGTGAGCAATAACGGGTAGGATCCAGGGTTTCTTAAGGACCCTATGTCCGGTCAGAGCGCAAGCCCCTTGCAGGGATTCAGGGGGCGAAGCCCTGGAAGCTCTCGGGTTTTAGCAGGTGTGTAGTGCCTTCAAAGAGCTCTCAGATATCTCATTGCCCCGAGGCAGGTGAGGCTATACTGCCGCTGGGCAGGGGCGGAACCCGGAACTGTCAGGTTTGAGCTGTTTGAGTGCCTTTGGAGGGCTCTTAGGTAGCTTTTATCATAAGCAAGATGAATAGACTTCCGTGGAGGTCAAAGGGGGGCGCTAGCATGGCAAAATACCGGTTGAGATTCCAGGGGCCCCCTAGGGTCCCTAATGTGGTCCTATGAGGCAAAGCCCCTTGCAGGGGTCCAGGGGCGGAAAAGCACCCCTTGGAAGCTATCAGGTTTTAACATGTTTGAGGGCCTTGAAGAGCTCTCAATTATTCTCATGACGCAGATAAACTATGATGCCCCTGGCGCGGGTCCAGGGGGTGGAAGCCCCGGAGACGATCACAGGTTGTGTATGTTTGGTGCCTTTGGAGAGCTCTCAGTTATCTCATAGTTGAAGAACATGAAACGGAAATTCCTGTGACAATATCCACAAACAAACTGCAATCTCATGTCTTTGTGTCATGTCAACTTTGTTTTTTCCAAATCATTCAGGGCCCCGAGGGTGGCGCCTGGGGCACGTTGCCCCCTTGTCCTCCCTAGCTACACCACTGTGCCAATAGGTGCAATGGGCTGCAAATGATGCAAAGAGGCATCAAAAGTTAATTAAAAGGGGCAATTTTTGTGTCCACAGCCATAATAATCTAGTGCAAATTCGGTCTAATCTGTATTTTCTGTCCGTTCAAATGGGACAGAATGGTAAAACGGACCAAATTACAACACCAGTGGCGTATGGGGCCTCCGTGATATAAACTTGCTCAAACATCGAAACCCCTCACCAAAATCCAACTTCACAATTTTGGAAATGACATTTTCTCGGGGATACCTAGTGAACAATAACAAAAAAAATGAGGGGCTTAGGATCACACCAAATGTACCCTTTATCAATGCAATGCATATTGCACTTCCATTTTGTTATAACTTCAACTTTATTATACCAATTCATATTAAAATTACACAATCAATCATTACAATTACAAAAAATCAACAAAACCACCTTTTGTTTTCAATTTCTGTAGACCAATACAAGGTGAGAAATCGACCCCATGTGTCCTGTCTTTTGAAATCACCTACAATGACACAATATATAGATGCCTTGAAATCTCTTGTTACACCTAGAAGGTAATAATTAAATATTTGAGTATGAGTATTCCTTTCAAACAATAGGTTGCATATGAAAGATAATGGTTACAAACATACTATATGCAAGTCAACAGATTAGATATTAGTTCAGTTCATTTCATGAAAATATAACTAGATATTACATAATGTACAATTGCAATCACATTTTATATATAAATTAAGTAAGGCAAATTCTGATTGACAAATACAAATCATATAAAATAAGATATTTAAAATATAAAATATTTTGTTAAAATTCCCAATATTATTTGCTGTCAATAAATAAAATGTAGATGAATTAAAAGCCAATTCATTTGGGATTTAATAATCAGAGGTGGAAACATTTCACGATCCAAACATCAAATGGTAGACAATAAAATGCTGACATTGCCTTCTCTGAATCAGTGGTTGTGTGTCAGCTATTGGATGTGGATGCACGGGGCAAGATGTTTGTTACATGGCCCGCCCTCGGCGGATTGTGTAACGTGAGCAATAACACGTGGGATCCAGGGGTTGGTTGGCTTCGGACCCCATTAAGTGGTCCAAGGGGCAGAGCCCCTTGCGGGGGATTCAGGGGGCGAAGCCCTTGGAAGCTATCGGGTTTTAGCATGTTTGAGTGCCTTCAAAGAGCTCTCAGATATCTCATTGCCCCGAAGCAGGTGAGCTATACTGCCCCTGGCGCTGGTGCAGGGGCGGATCCCCGGAAGCTGTCCGGTTTAGCTTGTTGAGTGCCTTTGGAGAGCTCTTAGTTATCTATTTATCATAAAGCAGATTAAATATACTTCTGGTGGCAGGGGTCAAGGGGGGGGGGGCACTTAGCATGGGCAATAACGGTTGATATCCAGGGAGCCCCCTTAGGGTCCTTAATGTGGTCCTGAGGCAAAGCCCCTTGCAGGGTTCCAGGGGCGGAGCCCTCGGAAGCTATCAGGTTTGAACATGTTTGAGTGCCTTTGAAGAGCTCTCAATTATCTCATTATTATGAAGCAGATAAACTATGCTGCCCCCTGGCGAGGGTCCCTGGAAGATCGCAGGTTTCAGTATGTTTAAGTGTCTTTGGAGAGCTCTCAGTTATCTCATTATTTTGAAGCACATGAACTATAGCCTTAACTTCCTGTGACAACAATCACAACAATGGCAATTTCTTTTTTTGTGTCAATTTTATTTTTTCCCAACGTCATTTCAGCGCCCCTTGAGGTGGCGCCAAGGGCACATGCCCCTCCCCCTTGCCCTCCCCTAGCTACACCACCGTGCCAATAGGTGCAATAGGCTGCAAATGATGCAAAGATGCATTCAAAAGTTATTAAAGGGGCATTTCGTGATCCACAGCCATAATCTTAAACGCAAATTTGGTATATTCTGTATTTTCTTCCGTAAACGGACAGAAA
Organism: Ophioderma brevispina; assembly: GCA_023653785.1. Taxonomy (NCBI): domain Eukaryota; kingdom Metazoa; phylum Echinodermata; class Ophiuroidea; order Amphilepidida; family Ophiodermatidae; genus Ophioderma; species Ophioderma brevispina. Next base: position 47,686 of record JAMKCH010010472.1, on the reverse strand, counting down.
CCTAAACATCTGTAAATGGACAAAAATGACAACACTGTGGCCTATGGGCTCTGTGATACAAACATTTGTTCATAACATCAAAACCCATCACCAAAATCAACTGAAATTTTGGGAGTGACATTTTCTTGGGGATACCTAGTGAACCATATACAAAAAATGAGGTGCTAGGATCACAAATGTACCTTTAAATGAAATTGTATATTGCACTTAATTTTGTTATAAAATTAAACTTTATTATACAATTCATATAAAATTACACAATTACAATTATGCAATTACTAAAATAAAAACCACCTTTTGTTTTCAATTTTCTGTAGCCAAATACAAGGTGAGAAATCTTCCATGTGTCCTATCTTTATGAAATCACTACACTTGACACAACATATAGATGCCTTGAAATCTCTTGTTACACCTTTAAGGTAATAACTACTTGAAGTACTGAGTAGTTCCTTCAAAATATGTTGCATTATAAAAGATAATGGTTACAAACATACTATATGCAATTCAACAGATTATATATAGTTCAGTTCATTATTAAATGAAATAGTATATTACATAATGTACAATGCAATCAATTTTATTACTAGTATATAAAATGATGCAATTAAAATATACAATTAAATTATATATGATTAAGTACTGCAATTCTGATATTACAAATACACTCATATAAAATTCAGATATTTAAATATATAAAATATTTTTTTATTAAAATTCCAATATTATTTTGCTTTCAATAAATAAAATGTAGATGAATAAAGCCAATTCATTTGGATATTCATCATCATAGGTGGACACATTTCAGATCCATACATTCTAATTGTAGACAATAAAATGCTGACATTGCCTTCTCTGAATCAGTGGCATAGCTAGTGGATGTGGTACCCGGGACAAGATGTTAACATGGCGCCCTCTGCCGCTTAACATGAGCAATAACGTTTGGGATCCAGGGGTTCGCTACAGGACCCCTAATGTGGTCCTGAGGCAAAGCCCCTTGTGGGGGATCCAGGGGGAAAAGCCCCTGGAAGGTCTTGGGTTTTAGCATGTTTGAGTGCCTTCAGAGAGCTCTCAGATATCTCATTGCCCCGAAGCAGATGAACTATACTGCCCCTGGCGGTGGTGCAGTGGCGGAGCCTCGAAAGCTGTCAGGTTTTAGCATGTTTGAGTGCCTTTGGAGAGCTCTTAGTTACCTATTTATCATAAAGCAGATGAAATATACTTCCCATGGCAGGGGTGAAGGGGGGCGCTTAGTGTGGGCAATAACGGGTGAGCCTTAGGGTCCCTAATGTTGTCATGAGGCAAAGCCCCTTGCAGGGGTCCAGGGGCGGATCCCCGGAATCATCAGGTTTTAGCATGTTTGAGTGCCTTTGAAGAGCTCTCAGTTAACTCATTATCATGAAGCAGATAAACTATACTGTCCCCTGGTGGGGGTCCAGGGGGCAGAGCACCCAGAAGATCGCAGGTTTTTAGTATGTTTGAGTGCCTTCGGATAGCTCTCAGTTATCTCATTATTTTGAAGCACATGAACTATAGCCTTACTTCCTGTGACAACAATCACAACAATGGCAATTTCATTCTTTGTGTCAATTTTGTTTTTTCCAATGTCATTTCAGCGCCCCGAGGTGGCACCCGGGGCACGTGCCCCCCTTGCCCTACCCTAGCTACACCACTGTGCCAATAGGTGCAATGGGCTGCAAATGATGCAAAGATGCATTCAAAAGTTATTAAAGGGGCATTTTGTGATCCACAGCCATAGTCTTACGTGCAAATTCGGTCTACTCTGTATTTTCTGTCCGTTAAATGGACAGAAATGTAAACATCCGTAAACGGACAAAAATGACAACACTGTGGCCTATGGGGCTCTGTGATACAAACATTTGTTCATAACATCAAAACCCATCACCAAAATCAACTGAAATTTTGGGAGTGACATTTTCTCGGGGATACCTAGTGAACCATAAACAAAAAATGAGGTGCTAGGATCACAAATGTACCTTTAAATGAAATTGTATATTGCACTTAATTTTGTTATAAAATTAAATTTTATTATACAATTCATATAAAATTACACAATTACAATTACAAAATACAAACCACCTTTTGTTTTCACTTTTCTGAAGCCAAAAACAAGGTAAGAAATCTTCCATGTGTCCTATCTTTCTGAAATCACTACACTTGATACAATATATAGATGCCTTGAAATCTCTTGTTACACCTTTAAGGTAATAACTACTCGAAGTACTGAGTAGTTCCTTCAAAATACATTGCATTATAAAATATAATGTGAGATGAGGTAAATGTTAAAGTTGCATGAAAGTTTTGGGATCTACCCGTCAGGTGACACTGGTGATCTGCTGATTACTTGTTAACAAATGTGAACGGAAATATTTTATTTGTCATGAATAATCAGAAAATGTTTACATTTGCACATGTACCACTTCAGAATGTGAGGATGACAGAATGCCCCTTTAGTGATGAATTATATGGATACTTTTTAGGTGAACAAATTTTTAAGCCATTTTGGACAATTATCAGATTCTTTGTGCCTTAAACATTTTAGACATCTTGGATGCAATCTTGGTTTTGGGTACTTGTCAGCTTTGAAATCGCAAAATAATTACTTTATTAGATTCTTTGTGCCTGTGCCTTATGTCTTAACACTTTAAAATATATTTCAAACTTGTCAGGTGGGCAAAGTTGTAATAAAAATGGAAAATGGTGGCCATGATTTGTTGTTATCTATCATGCCTACAAAAAAATCATATGTACCAAATAAAAATGTGCTGAATTTGATTGGTGTCATCACCACCAAAAACATAAAACTTAGTGTTTTTTTTCCCAAAATGTGAAGATAAAAAAATACTACAAAATAAATAGTAGTGCTCATTTTCTTGGCATCATCGGCTTCAAAGCATCCATATACTTCATGATGTTCATCGCTCCAATGTGAATTGAAAACAAATTCGGAATAACAAACACGTTATTTGGTTTCAGTATTTTTTTTTCAGTATTCGGAATAACAAACCTTTTTAAGATTCGGAATAGCAAACCTCTTGTGAAATTCGGAATAACAAACCTTTTTAAGATTCGGAATAGTGAACTCTCTTTAAGATTCGGAATATCGAACCTTCGGAATATCGAGATTACCCCAAACAAAGTTCGGAATAGCAAACCTCTTGTGAAATTCGGAATAACAAACACGTTATTTGGTTTCAGTATTTTGTTTTCAGTATTCGGAATAACGAACTTTTTTTAAGATTCGGAATAGCAAACCTTTTTAAGATCCGGAATAGTGAACCCTTTTGGAATATCCGAACTTCAGAATATCGAGATTACCCCAATCTGTGTACATCTCATACGGTGCTTGGGTCAGTGCTTATCCTGACAAAGTTTGGTGATAATAGCATTTGATTTGTGACAGAGAAACTGATAGATTTTCAAAGAATGCTCCTTTAACAGTTTTGGCAGTTTTTTGTCAATGACAATGATAGGGGTGGTGGAATAGGGGGTTGGTGGAATAGGGGGTTGGTGGAATAGGGGGTTGGTGGAATAGGGGGTTGGTGGAATAGGGGGTTGGTGGAATAGGGGGTTGGTGGAATAGGGGGTTGGTGGAATAGGGGGTTGGTGGAATAGGGGGTTGGTGGAATAGGGGGTTGGTGGAATAGGGGGTTGGTGGAATAGGGGGTTGGTGGAATAGGGGGTTGGTGGAATAGGGGGTTGGTGGAATAGGGGGTTGGTGGAATAGGGGGTTGGTGGAATAGGGGGTTGGTGGAATAGGGGGTTGGTGGAATAGGGGGTTGGTGGAATAGGGGGTTGGTGGAATAGGGGGTTGGTGGAATAGGGGGTTGGTGGAATAGGGGGTTGGTGGAATAGGGGGTTGGTGGAATAGGGGGTTGGTGGAATAGGGGGTTGGTGGAATAGGGGGTTGGTGGAATAGGGGGTTGGTGGAATAGGGGGTTGGTGGAATAGGGGGTTGGTGGAATAGGGGGTTGGTGGAATAGGGGGTTGGTGGAATAGGGGGTTGGTGGAATAGGGGGTTGGTGGAATAGGGGGTTGGTGGAATAGGGGGTTGGTGGAATAGGGGGTTGGTGGAATAGGGGGTTGGTGGAATAGGGGGTTGGTGGAATAGGGGGTTGGTGGAATAGGGGGTTGGTGGAATAGGGGGTTGGTGGAATAGGGGGTTGGTGGAATAGGGGGTTGGTGGAATAGGGGGTTGGTGGAATAGGGGGTTGGTGGAATAGGGGGTTGGTGGAATAGGGGGTTGGTGGAATAGGGGGTTGGTGGAATAGGGGGTTGGTGGAATAGGGGGTTGGTGGAATAGGGGGTTGGTGGAATAGGGGGTTGGTGGAATAGGGGGTTGGTGGAATAGGGGGTTGGTGGAATAGGGGGTTGGTGGAATAGGGGGTTGGTGGAATAGAGGGGTTGGGGATATGATTTTTTGTAATGACACTTGTCCTCTGCCTCTACGTGTCCCGGCTCAATGTTTTTCATTAATGATGAATTTTGTGCTCTTTCACATGATTAGTTTATTTGTGGCCAGCTACCAGGCAGAGCCTTTTAGAGGCACTTAGTGATGAATGTGCAGTGGCTTGTGTATGTAGCATGACTGAGATGCAGAGCAGAGAAAAAAAATCAATTCTGGATAGATGATCACATATTCTAAATTCCACTAACTTGCATTTCAACCTTGCAATATTTGTACTGTTGATATAATATTAATATTATTTTTATTCAGAAGCCAGAAAACTACATTCACATTACATAATATGCATATTCACACAGGCATGTAACCAGGATTTATTAGGGGAGGGGTGATGTTTTTTTTTATCAAAAGGGGACTTTTTTCCCCAATTGCAAAGAGCATTAAAAACCCTAATTTTGGGCTTTGCTCTGCTTACAAAATCTATTTTTAGGGGCCTTTTATCTCTTTTAAGGGGATTTAGGTCTTATTTTGGGAGGTCATCTGCCCACAACCCCCTCCTAGTTACAGGCTGTTCACAGATGCTTGGTGGAAATAAAAAGGGCCATAAACCAGCCTCCTACATGTGTTGGGGTGTATAAATGGCACGGGAGAAGCAACTTTATCTCATGGATATTATTGTAAAGTTGTATTTCCATTTCTGTGGTATTCAGGGTATGGATATCTGTATCTTGACAAGACGCCTGTATTTACAAAAGTGTTTACAGACAATGAGGCACGGCCCAGAGAGAAGAACATACACTGCATGGTGTTTGATAAGATTTACAGGTAATGAGTTAACCTTGTCTCCCAATACATATTTTGTTATTTGGGTGCTCCTTTGGTGAGGGGTTTTGGTTTCACTTTAGTATTTAAATACCGAGTAAGGAATCATTGAATGCCTGATTTCAAAATGGATATTTTTGCATGGTTATAAAGCTTTTATATACATAGTCCTCACCACTGTTGTCCTCATCAAAAATGAATTAAGCCCAAATCAGTAAATTGGATGATTTTATAATTACTCCATTCATTTTATTCAGCAGATGACGAAATAGCATTTAACACAAGAAAACACGCCAGAGTCGATTCTCACAGCATGCCCCCTGTTTGACCGGTCTGTGACCTTTTTGGATGGCCTAGATTATCATTTACAAGCATGTTGAAGAAATTTCATATTTTGTGAAAATGTGCCAGTGCCACTTTAAGGTAAGCCTTATGTAAAAAAAAAATTATTTCCAACTATTTTCAGCAATCAATATGATATTTGTAATCAGTATGATAGACTAGTACTCATTGATATTGAAATTAAAACCACAAAGGTCACAGATGGGTCAAACAAGGTGCATGCCGTGAGAATCAACTCTAGTGTGTGTTTTCTTGTGTTACATGCCATTTCCACGGCGTCTGCTGTATTAATATCACCGGCGACATTAATTATAAAATCGTTCTGTTTACCCATAAGTGTGCTGATTTGGGCTTAATAATTTCAGGTGAGAGCTAATGTATATAAAAGCTTACAACCATGCAAAATATCAATTTTCACAAATTTTTCAAATGTGCCAATGTCTCTTTAAAGGGCCTTGGTCCGATCACGAGCCCCAGAACCCAAGATTTTACAGGAAGTGGTCAAACTTTTGGTATCAAAAGAAAGCTACTATTTTTCTCATTTACCCTGTAAAAATGTGCCCCATTTTGGTCAACCAATATTAATTTTACACAGTATGGGGCCTACTCCATGGGCTTACAAAAGCATGTTTTTCGCTCACTTATCAAACGGATTGAAATGTCGGTGTGAAACTTTACAGATGGGGTTTTGGGGTGAAGGCCATTCTATCAAGATGAAAACTTCATATACTTAAATCGGGTCATCCCCCTTTAAGACCATTGATCAAAGCAATAGAAAGCAACTATTGCAAGGATTCCAGCATTTTGCATGGGAGAGGTGATGCCCACCTCCTGCACCCGTCCCGTCCCGGCCACTTATATTGTGCCATGGCAGGTTTGCGACCATATCGTCACTATTTTTTGACTGGTCAGGGCCCCCTAAAAGGGGGGTAGATCTGTCCCTGCACACCATAACTAAGTTATAGATCAGGCTGGCTGGACATTTCAGTTTAACAATCATACCATGGGTCCCTTATAGAAAAATCCCACCAGCCAAGTGATAGTCAGAATTGATCCACCAGAACTGGCGGCTTTCAACCCCAAAACCTACCACATTCTTTTGTATGCTTGAGCATTTATAATTCAAAATGCATGCTTAAACTGCACATTTCAGTGAATTCAAGTAGGATGCATTCCATCTATGGCTGCCAATGAGGTGTTGGATTGTGAACAATTGGATTGGTGTTTAAGGGATATGGAAGGTCATATGTCATCTGTCTGTATTGGTTACCTTGAGATGGGGTATCATAAAATATTGATGACAGATTTTGAGCACATCATCATTTTGAAGTCGAGGATTGTCTGACAAACATGCGGCATGTTTATATGTCAAGAAAACAGGTTTCCTTTTTGATACTGATAGCGAATTGGCATACATCTGAAAAACCAGTGTTATGTACCGGAGTTCAACTTCCAATGCACCCGATTCCACAGTCCAAATATGTACCAGCACATCCTGCAGGAAATTTGCTTGGTTCATCTGCTTTAACTTCTCCACCATTACTCCATACTCTGGTTCAGACTTTTGGAATGGAGAAATTGTAATCAAAGGGAGTGGCTTTTTACCGTTTGTTTTATATCGAGTGTATTCATTGAAGTATTCAGGAATCTGGTCATCAGTCCTAGGAAACGGAGAACGTGGACTGATATATTTTCGATCTTTAGGGTGTTCAAGTTGTCCTGTAGCAATAGCTACAGCTCCATCACAAGCCATTTTCATCCCCCAAGGTTGGTAAAATATTATTGTATCATGATCTCGGTCATAGGGAAGGTGATTCTCAAGGTTTGATACTGAATCTGTAAGGTTAGCATGTGCTATCAAAGTTATGGTAACATTACCAGATTGCGCATGCTTCTGTGAATCCTTCATCAATTTTGGCAGAAGTCTATGCATCAAGTTTTTAAAGACTTCTTCATAATTTGGGACATTTGGAAGTAAATCCATCATAAAGGCTTTATGTACATCATAAAGAATGTCCAAATATTGCTTTGGTGCCTTGTCTCCAGAGAGTGGTGCTTGCTTTTCACATGTAAACTGAGTAAACAGTGTGTAAAGGTCTTCCTGGAATTCTTTTCTTTCGGTTATACCCTCCAAGTTGATAATTTTTTCTTCAATTTTGATAACCTTTTCTTTCATCTTGTCAGCATTTTCCACCAAAAGTGAAGCAGCATATGGCGAACCTTCAGCAAGAGCTATTGCTGTTTCTACAAGGCTTTGAACATCTACTGTCAACCCTAGAGACCTTTTCATGGACCTAGAACAAGTTGACCCTAATATTTTAAGGACTGTTTTTGCAGACTCTTCAGGCTCTTCACTCAAACAGGGCTCTTTGCCGTTTATCAAACACGACAGGGTTTTGTATTGAGAAGCACCTGTCGCCAGTGTTTCACTTGGTGTTTTCTTGCTACTTTTGGATACTTCGTCTAGTCGTTGTATTAGACTCATAATGTGAAAAGACGCCTGAATGTCTTTTGTAACAATAGAGCTAGCAGATTGTAAATCTCTACCTTGGTGATATTTTGTGAAAATATCAAGGAATTGATGTGAACTCTGCCCATTTCTTGGGGATTGGATGATAGCTGCTATTGCAGTAAAGTACTCAGCTGCAGCACCGCCTGTAAGAAGTGACAATAGCCCTGTACCTATTAGTGCCAACCCCTGTGCCACTGAGACAGGGGACTCTCCCATAGCCCTACTTATATCTCCCTTGTTGGTTAGATCATGTAAATTAGTAGCAATTCCTTTCAGAATTTCTATGGTCTTAGTTCTCAAAGGAATCCATTTTTTTACTTCTTTGAGGAGTGTGTTTGCTACCAGGCAGTTGGACATTTTTTGTTCCCCAGATGCAAAGCTTGCATCTGTATCTACGGTCAACTTGGGTGAAAATTGTTTGAGAAGTTGTTGGTCATTGGGTAGTTCCAGATTTGTTAAAAGTCCATGTTTTACATCTTGTAAGTTTTCTGCTTCCAGCTTACACTTGCCAGCTTTACTAATGATACTACCCATGTGTGCAATTCTGCATGGTACCCCCACGAACTTCTCATCTAAAAAAAGTTCCTTAACTCTGTCTGAGTGCATCTCTACATCCAGAGATGAAGCAAGTCGCCACCCTTGATCTATCTCTGCAATCTGTGACAATTTGAATTGTTCAAGTTCTCCTAAAGTACGTACCTGAGGAATCGGCTTATCTGGAAATAATTCCAACCCCGAACTTTGCGCTCTGCTCACAGTTTCTGACTGTTCAACTTGTTCTTGAAATATACATTCTTGATATGTTTTCAGAGCTGCAAAAAAAATGAGGGTCAGTCCATTCGATTTAGAAATGCTTTAAGTAATTGCCTGCAATGGCACCAAAGTCTAAGCCACAATTCCTTAAATGCATAGTCTGCTTGTTATGCTCCGCTGGGGCAAGGGCCATGGACAAGGGCTCAGCGAATTATGCACTGATTGCACACTATCGAGCCACTTGGCACTCAAGGTGCACTGTCACCCTATCATGGGCCAGTGCATAGTATGCTAATGAAATACACTACACTCTTAAAATATGTTTATATTGTAAAAGGAATGGTGCATTCTACTTTAGTGATGCAGTCAAGGTAAAGCCACAATCAGTCATTTTTTTCCAAATTCAAAATGCCCATTTTGTCACTAAATTGCTAATGTTAGATCAACACCTTATATTACAGTTCTTTGTGAAAAACAGATACTTAAGCATTTTAAAGCGGTCTTGTACATGCCATTTACGTCTGTTTCTAGACCTAAAAAAAGTTGGATCGTGACATTTTATAAGCAAACAAAGCATAAAAATCATAATTTCTTGACAAATATGGCATGTTACACTTAGCCACTTCCAGCGGTCTTTACTACAACAATTTCCAATACAACAGTGCAAAAAAAAGGACATTGATGAAAAATAAGGGGCGCAATTTGTTTACATTTTGAAGAAATTGCTGATAGTAGCTTTAAAAGAAAAGGAAATACAAATGAAAAAGATATTTAAATGAAATATTGGTAATGGATTTTTAATTGCTAAAATTAGTTGCAACACCATAGAAAAACACAGAAAATGTTGTCAATGTCAAAAGCTGTCAAAGTAAATTGTTTGATTTGAGCAAGATGGTATAAAAACTCGATGATTAAACTGTATCTTTATCAAGACAAATTTCAGAAATGGAAGAAAAATGGTCAGCACGAGCTGGTAGAGTCATGGGCATTTGATTTTCTTTCCTGACTATATAACATTGATCTTCCATGGAGACCTTCATTCGAGGGAAAGTGCTACACCGTCTGTTGTTTTTTTTTCAATCATTTCAAACAAATTTTCTAAATTGTGCACACACTTAATAATTCATATTTTTAACTTTTAGGTTAGACAGTTTTAATAACTGACCCATTTTCTTCTTTTAAAGGGGCATTTCGTGATCCACAGCCTCGTCCCCCTGACTTACCTAAAAAATGTTGAGATTTTTATATCATCTGAACTGTTAGCCTTAGTAATCCATGTGTGCCAAATCTTACGTGCAAATTCGGTCGCATCTTTAATAATTTGCAATTTTGTATTTTCTGTCTGTAAACGGACAGAAATTACAGCACAGTAGCCTATGGGACCGCGGAAAAGGAGTAATTGCTCATAACACAAAACCGCAAGATCGGGATCAGCTCAAATTTTGAGAATATGCTTTTCTCAAGGATATCTAGTGATCAATGAATAAAACAGAAGGGGCTGGAATCACAAAATGCACCTTTAAGTTTGTTGTTGCTGTTGTTTTTTATCATTTTTTCTCCCTCCAACGAGGGGGCGCCCCTATGTAGATCCGCCAGTGTGGGGTGTAGACCAATTAACCAAATTTCGTAATCTCATCAAAGTGGCAAGGCAAAACCTGGTGTAGTAAATTTTTTAGAAACACATAACTATCTGTTCCCACAATTAAAACTGGCATATTTTTATGAAAGTGAATAAAATGTCACCTCAATTTATTTCCCCACTTCAGGTGACCATTTGATACCACTAAACTCAGCAAACTACTGGAGCTCCGATAGCACAATCCCCATCTGGGAGCTAGTGCAGGGAGATCGTTATATTGCCATTAGTATATTATCTTGTTTAGAGTTGAAAAGATCCCCAGGTGCTATCACCTACACGATTCAGTCAAGTAAATTGTTCTTGACACATAACACAAAATACCTGCAGTTTTTCTTTTCCAGTCATGAAAATCAGAAAATTTTTAAATCTTGTTTAAAGGCCAAACCTGGTGAGGACCCACTAATGCCTAGTGGTTGCCATTGTTTGACCTTCCTCAGTATTTGGAAGTTGTGTTGATCAGTATTTAACCAGTAAAAACACTTAACAGTTTTTAGCTGTATGTTCACCGATAAATTAAATACTGGTGAATTGTGGGCTATTCAATAGGAAAGCCTGATTGTTTAAAAATCATTACTGATAATAGTACTGCCAATTGCAGGCAATAAGCCAACCATTATGAATAGACTTACCAGGTACTTGTACATCAGATATTGTTCCATCTACTTTTGGATTCACACCAGTTCCATTTGATTGATGTGACTCTCTAAGTGATGGTAACATCTCTGCTATATGTGACTGGTGCATCATGCTTTTAAATCCAGATTTTGATGGTTGTCGATTCTTCATTCTTTTTGCTGTCGTGAGGGTTCAATACTTTGAGAAAGTTTAAATGGTGACAAACTCAAGCACGTAAGAATTGCATGAAATTGGAATGCCCGAAATTGCATGCAATTCGACCATTTGTGTGTTGTACTGAAACTTATTTATTTCACTCTTGCATAGCTTCATACAAGGTAGTTTTTGGAGTTGAGATTTTATGCACTCACCCTTGAAAGTTTCAATTAAAGACAATTATAGTGGTATCTATACTAAGGTACCGTAAACCATTACAGCATCGATACCCCAACTAAAAACGAATGCTACCAACCAAAAAGAAAATATATGTAAAAGATAAGCAAACCACAAGCCATCATTTATGCATCAATTACTGTTTTCATCATTTTTCAATTAATGGTTCAGCTCATATTCAGCGCATTTGAATGATCAATCGCTAGACACTATGGGGGTATTCTGAAAGGGAGACTAACTTTAGAACCTGGGGTTTAAACCAGGTTAGTCCTACAAGAGGGGACATTTTTTCTTAAACAACTCTAATTTTCTCACCCTTACATTTAACTTCACAGTATTTTGAGAGGAAAAAGGGTCCCTCCATTGTTTCACACATTAAAACCACGTCATCAGCATACAACATCTCACTCATCAAACCTTCTTTTGCACCTCTGTGATCGCATCATTCTCTATAACCACTGCTTCTGGTCTCTCCTCTCAAGCCCCCCACATTTTCCTTGGTACTCTATCAAATGCCATCTCCACATATACAACTCTTTCTTCAGCTCAGATTCCTCTTGCACCCTCCTTAAAATAAACACTGCATCTATTGTTCACTTCCCTGGCAATAAACCCTATTGCATCTCAACCCCAATGTAAGCCCGCAGTTTTAAATCTGGGCTCCGTAATCACCTCCAGCTCGACTAGTGCGTCCACCCCTCATAAGCGTTCTGAGCGATGCTCTAATCAGAGCTTTTCAGAGTATTTGATCCAGATCCAGATCCAGACTAACACTATCTTCCAAATCCTATTCTATAGAACCCTCTCCACAGTTTCCAGTGCATGCGTCAACAACTTCACACCCCTATATGCATCACAACTCATTGCATTCCCATTCCCTTTAAAAATTGTAACTACCACACTCACTGCCCACTCCTCTGGCATCCCTCTTCCATCTAACACTCTCTGACACAACTTCATCATCACACCAATCCCTATCTCTCCACTATCACAAAGATTTAGTTAAACATAAGTTATTCACATTTGAACAGATATGAAATTCTTTAAAAGGGGATTATCTTCATAAAGAAATTCTAAAAGATATGTAATGGTGGAAGTTATGATAAGTAAGATCTGGCTTTAAGATAAAGTGAATATCATTTGACATACTGTTGTTTGTTAGAAGAGAACCATACAGCAACCTGGAGGAGTTAGTTTATATGGTCTTGAGGTATCATGAAACGCAAAGTCCTACCTACACCTTTATGCTTTTTATTGACTTTAACAATTAGTAAATGCACAAAGATAGTGCAATATTTTTAAAACCATTACTTTGGATTTGGAGTGTTTATTTTGGTTGCAATTACATTCCTTCTGGTATGATTTTAACAGACACCAGTTTGTAATAAATTCAAAGCTCCATTTCATTGACGTGCAATAAATATTTGTATTGTTTATTATTTATGAAAAGAAGATATCATTGAACTGATTATGTTGACTATTAAAACTTATCTCTGTAAGTGCTCTAGTTTTTGAGTTACCTGCACTATCACCTACTAAAAGTGACGCCAATTTTTTAGTTAGAGCCTGTCAAGATACATTAGTTTTCAATAAAAAAATCTGCAATGAGGGCAAAAGTTTTGCTACAGTCGATTTTATCATTTCACTGTATGCCCCAATTGGGCGATTTTGGGGCCATTGTTTTAGGGGTAGGTATAACACTTTTGAGCATAATTTCAAAACCTGAATCCCAGTGGTCCTATAATTATTATCCTCTATAAATAACAAATAGGTTTATAAGAATGTGTGATTTTTAAATCTATATTTGGTTTAATTGGGTAGTTATAGCTATTTAAGGTAATAAAATTTAGCAAATTTTGGTATTTTGCTTTTTAAAATATCTTATCCATAATATATACATGATGAATTGAGCTAATTTTGTTTCTTGTAGAAGACAACAATGCTGGTCAGTTTTTTGGGAAAGTTTGAAAACCCACTTTTTGTTACATTTTTAGTAAATGGCTAATAAATTACGCAATTTTTCCCAAAAATGCAAAAAAAAAAATCGTGATTTTTAGCATGTTGAATAGTTACGGGACGATTCAACTTATTTTGGTGCCCCTTGATAGTACAGAATGGCTCAAAGTTATTTTAAGGTTCATTGTACATAACAAAGTACACATAAAGTCAGGTAAAGTCAGGAAATAGCAATATTTTAATGGTTGCCATGGTAACCAGTAACCACTAGAGCTGTGAATGACTAAAGTAGAAAAATAGTTATAGGACAATAACTTTTGAAGTTATTTCAACCATATCATGTACTGTACATGGTGTGACATTAAGTAAATATATCTGATTCATAGGTGATTTATGTTAATAATTGATTATAATTAATTTATAATGTCCCCAAAAAGGTTATTATATGAAAGCCATTTTGAAAAAGAGCTCTTTATTATGGGTACTTATCATAAATCCTCATTATTGGAATAGCACTATAACTAGCATTAACACTTAAGTGTATAAGGGGGGTTCCTAGGACCCGCAAACTACATTTTGCCAGTTTTACGACTAACAACATACTTTTTCCAACTCATTTTTTGTGATTGTGTAACTTTTTTAACCCCACCCCTTGTCTGCCAATGGGAGTTTCAGTAAAGAATATTTTCCTGTTTAAATATTTATATATTCATGTAATTAAACAATAAATAATAATAGAAAAATCAGTTAACCCTTTATATGTTGATAGTGATCATTTTGACTTTGCTATACCTCCATCATGCCACTTACCTACATTATACCATACCTTTACCTTACCATACCTCTTGGCCTGCCCACTGCTGGAGCAACAATGCACAGACTGCTGGAACAACAATGCACAGACAAGGACCTTGCAAATTCAGTGAAGCAGCCAGATGTTGTTGTACCCATCTCTGGCTGGATCATATTTGAGAACCACTATGTTTGGGACACCCTAAGACGAAGAACACGCATGTACAACACCAATGGAAAAGTTACACGGCAGACAATACCACTACCAGAAATAGAATAGTAAAAATTATATCATTGTGTTCAGTTATAGGTAGATGTGACTTGTAGAATAATATTAACAACTTTTTCATTCCACATACCGGTAAATAGTTTATGGAAACGAGGCACCGCATGTAAATTTGTGTCTTTTTATGAATTTAAAAACTGTTTCTCCCTAATTTACGTTGGTGTCTTTGTGGAATTCTAATTTTATTGCTAAATTGTTATTGTTTAGGCAGTGGCTGGCGGCACCAGACCTCTATTCTGGGGGGGGAGGAAACGGAGGGGGGGAAAAGTAAAATCTTGGGGGGCAAAAGTGAAATTCTGGTGGGTGCAAAAACAATATTGAAAAATTTGGAAACATTTCACCATTTTGGCCCCAAATCACTGAATTTTGCCCCCCAAATCCTTCATTTCTTTCGAACAGGGGGGGGGGAAAACTGGGGGGCAAGAAAAACACAAATGTGGGGGGGGGGGGCCAATGCCCCCAGCCCCCCTGCGCCGGCACTGGTCGTATGAACCTTTGCATGTGTGGGATTAAATTTCGTTGCAAAAATTCCTTCGGAAAGTGGGGGAAAAGGACTCTTAGGTGTTAAAAAGCTGCCAAAAATCATTTTGACTCTCAGGATAGCTTGTTTTTGGCTTCAATATGCCATTCTCAGGAATTGGGTGGACAGTTGAAATACCTAGCCCCTCTAGCAAGAATTCCCAACATTTCCCTGAGGTTGGACGCAAAATCTTGCTCCGATCCTTGGAGGTCCCATCAAAAAAAAAAACACCTTCAAAAATTTATTACACAAACTTTGTAGTCTTTGTAAAAGATTGCCTCAAAACTTTTGTCTATCCTTGATGGACCACCCGGAGGGCAAGTTGTTCAAGGGGTTGAAGCGCGGCAATATAGACCATCATCGTATACAAGCCGCTATAGTATTCAAATTTGAATCGAATATTATATGTATATGCGAGGTTCGAGCTCTGCCATGACCATGAATTTGTGTCCTTGGAAAGCTGTTAGGGGGAAGTATTAATGCGCCTATATATTTAAATACGGATGCCTAAAAAGAGGAAGTTTGGGTTATATATTATGTAATACAGGGGATAATGCAAGGTCATTAGCTTCTGAGAGTTTGCAAGTTCAGTTTTTAACAACAATTACACAATTCAACCAAGATGATAATTAAATTCAATTTTTATTGCTGATTTGGCGTGTTTGCCTGAGCGGGACCCTTTCAACATGTGATATAAATTTCCATGCACAGTTTCCTTCACGAAAAAGTCGCGTTTTCTTGGCGTCTAGGAGCCTCGTAAGTGTGGAAACCCAAATTTATAGTCGTGGTGTGGTTGCTATGGTATATTTTTTTTGTGACCGGTGCTCATATACAAATGTTTACTAATGTCACACCATATGTGGTGTCAAAACAACTTTAGTTTTGGGCTGTGACAACTATGTCTACTCACAGCTTAGTGGCCACTGTTACCATGGAACCATAAAAATATTGCTTCATTACTGACTTTAGGTCTGTACTTTATTTATGTACAAACAACACAAAAATACGTTTGAGCCCATTCCGTGCCATCAAGGATTACGAAAAAACATAAGTTAAATCGTCCCGTAACTCTTCGCATGCTAAGAATGGACCCGTTTCATGCATTTTGGCGTGTTTCCATGGCAAACAGTAATGCTCTGATGACCTTGGACCGATAAGATATGTTATTAATGTTACACCATGTGCAGTACATGATGTGTGGTGGAAATAACTTTTGTCCATACCTTGTTGAACTTTAGTCATTCACAGCACTAGTGGTTACTGTTACCATGGCAACCATTAAATTATTGCTATTTCTGACCTGACTTTATGTGTACTTTGTTAAGTACAACGAACCCCAAAAAAACTTTGAGCCATTCTGTACTATCAAGGGGCACCAAAAATAAGTGAATCATCCCGGAACTCGTCAACATGAAAAAGTCAGGATTTTTTAGCATTTTGGGGGACAAATTACGTAATTTATTAGCTATTTACTAAAAAAAGTAACCCAAAAGCGGGTTTTTCAAACTTTTCCAAAAACTGACAGCATTTGTATTCTACAAGAAACAAAAGTAGCTTTTATTCATCATGGGTGTGTTATGAGAACATATTTTTTAACAAAGCCAAATACCAAAAATTTGCAAATTTTGACCACAAAAATGCCATTTATACCTTAAAATAGCTATAACTACCATATTGAACCAAATTCGTTTTAAAAATCAAATACAATCTTATAAAACCTTTGGTTTAAAATTACCAGATAACAATGTTAGGACCTTTGTGTTCAAGATTTTATGAGTTGTGCTCGAAGTTTTCCCCCTTACCCTAAAAAAAATGCTCAAAATTTGACCTATTGGACATTACAGTGTGAAATAATAAAAGCAGTTATATCAAATCTTGTGCCCCCCTAATTCAGAAATTTTTATTATCCAAACCCCAATGTTTCTAGACAGGTTCTATCTAAAAAACATTACTTCAAACGTTCTCGTAGTGAGTGCAGCAAGACCCCCAATATCAGGGGTCCAGTCCTGGAATATGTTTACTTTAATCTGGTTTGTTTCTTTGTCAAGTTGCAATCTTATGTGAGCTTCAAGACGCATGGCAATAACTGCGCGAAACAACGTCTGCCCATGCATTTTAAAAGTGGCACAAAATCGATTTTGGTTGGTATCGCACTAAATTGATTATATCCTGGATTGACAAAAGCAAATAAAAGATGAAACCAACACTATTGGAAAGCTTGGTTCTCTTTGTTCTTTAATTTAGCCAAGTAAGAAAATGACTTATTTTGAAAAATTTCATATTTAACCATTTTTTCTGATTTTGAGAAGGCTGTACATGGCTTTATTCTCTTTCCGTACAATTTTTTCTCATATCCTTATAGCTCCTTTCTTTCTCACTACGCTTCCTTAACCTCTGCATTCCCCACCGGTGTATCTCTCCTACCGTTTTTTCCCATACACTTCTCACTACCCGTTAACACCCTTCTTCAAAAGACCCCCACCCAAATCTGACAAATCAGTCCACACAAGCTCCTAACTAACTCTCATCTCAAAATTTTTTTGTCTCTTCTTTCAGATTCCATACTTTCCTCCTCTCATGCACTACCTTCCTCACCACATTGTTCACCTTCCTCTCTATCCACAACCAACAACCGCGTTGCAATTCCCCCCATGAATTCACCTTAACATTCTTCAGAATTTTCTATTCCCCTTTCCCACTAACACAAATCAATCTCTGTCTCACTACCTCCTGAGCTAACGTAATTGAACCAGGTACGCAAAACACAGAACACATTTTAGGTTAAATTTTACATTTCAGGTTTAAATGTAATTTCAAAAAAAACTTTTGATGGAGGGGGATAAGGATAATTAATTTTGATGACGGAGAATGGGTCCCATACGGGACCTATTCTCTACCCCATCCATGTGACATCTGTGTATGTGTTTTTTACCAAAATAACCTCTATTTAACCAATATTGGTCTTTTTAAAAATTGTAAATTTCCACGCCCATTTTGTTCCTGATTTTGAATTAAA
Source organism: Ophioderma brevispina (assembly GCA_023653785.1). NCBI lineage: Eukaryota > Metazoa > Echinodermata > Ophiuroidea > Amphilepidida > Ophiodermatidae > Ophioderma > Ophioderma brevispina. Next base: position 29,617 of record JAMKCH010010472.1, on the reverse strand, counting down.
ATGGCATTGTGTTAGCGCAACTTGTGCAACATGTAAAGTAATAAAACACGTCTTATAAGCAAAACCTCTTTCATTCATAAATTCCCATAACACCTCAGTCACCATCCTCCAATGTCAAAAACAAATTACGCCATGGTCATTTGCCCATTCATTGGCTAATCCAAATGCCAATGATAGAGACTTAAAATGCTAAGGCTTTTTTGGTTTTTGTGTAAAGCATATGCATGAATAATTTATCACTGAATTTTACTCTGCTACGTGCAAAATTTCCCAACACTTTTTAAAACTTTCAGTTTCCTGGCATGTTATTTTGAATTTGCACATTGCTTTACCCCCCATAATCCATGTAGTATTTATTTATACCATGGCAAACAAAATTTAATCATTTGATTTGTGCTCTTAACATTATTAAAAATATATATTCAACTTATCATAAATTTAAGGTTTGAACCATCAGATCTTCCGGAAATATTCACTTTGGTTACTCTGTCCACAATTTTTTTTCATTTCACAAGGTTCAATATTGGGAGGCTTAAGGTTATGATAATAAATCTAACACTAGCTTTATTAATTATTAGTTGATACTCTGGACTTTCTAGAAATGTTGTTTAATGCCAATTTAAATTCTATTTATTAAGAAAAATTGACTGGCGATGGCATCAAAGTTCATTTGCAGAGATTCAAAATATTTTCATGGGAATGGCCCCGCCGCACATATCGGCATTGTTCCTTGTTCAATTTGATCACTCCGATCACAACCGATTTTAGCAAACGATTCCTGTGGAAATTAGTGGGAATTCTTGTTTACAATTAAGTGTAAGTCTATAAATTGTTGTGTATGTTAATTTACTATGTAATGTTGTTTTGGACCATACCACAATTTTGAACCAAATCAATTAAGGATCATTATAAAAACGTTTTAGTTTTATTTATATAAAATTTAGATCACTTTGCACAAGGCTCATTTATTTGTGTTTTTGAAAAGGTATTTCTGACTTTAATCCAAAGGAGGGACGTAGAAAATGAGAAAATAAGTTGAGAAGCTAAAGATGGATAGAAAATGAGTTGAGAAGATAAGATGAGAAAATGGAGTTGAGAGGAGGATATAAGTGAGAAGGAAAATACGTTGAGAGGATAAGATGAGACAAAATGAGTTGAGAGGATTTAAGATTGAGGGAGGAAAATGAGTGTTGAGAGGTTAAGATGAGAAAATGAGTTGAAGAGGAAAGATGGAAAATAAGTTGATGGAGGATAAGATGAGGAAAATGAGTTTAGAAGATAAGAGTGAGCGAAAATGAGTTGAGAGGATTAAATGAGGAGAAAATATGTTGAAGATAAGATGAGGAAAATGAGTTGAGAGGAGGATAAGAGGAGAAAATCAGTTGAGACGGATAAGATGAGAAAATAAGTTGAGAGGATATAAGATGAGAAAATGAGTGAGAGGATAAATGAGGAAAACTGAGTTTAGAAGATATAAAAGATTGAGGAAAAATGAGTTGAGAGGATAAGATGAGGAAAATGAGTGAGGGATGAAGATGCGAAAATGAGTGAGAGGATAAGATGCGAAAATGAGTTGAGAGGATAAGATGAGAAAAATGAGTTGAGAGGATAAGATGAGGAAGAATGAGTTGAGAGGCATAAGATGAGAAAATTAAGTTGAGAGGATAGATGAGAACATGAGTTTAGAAGATAAGAGCGAAAATTGGAGTGAAGATAAGATGAGGAAAATGAGTGAGAGGATAAGATGAGAAAATGAGTTGAGAAGATAAGATGAGGGAGAGGAAAATGAGTTGAGAGGAGATAAGATGGGAAAATAACAGTTTGAGAGGATAAGATGAGAAAATGAGTGCGAGGAAAGATGAGAAAAGGAGTTGAGAGTATAAGATGAGAAATGAGTTGACGCGGAGGATAAGATGCGAAAATGAGTTGTAGCGGATAAGTAAGATGCGAAAATGAGTTTAGAGATAAGGTGAGAAAATGAGTTGAGAGGATAAGATGAGAAAATAAGTTGAGAGGAGGATATTAGATGAGAAAATGAGTGTTGTGAGAGGATAAGATGAGAACATGAGTTGTTGAGAGGATAAGAATGAGAAAATAAGTTGAGAGGATTAAGATGAGAAAATGATGGTTTAATAAATAGATAAAAAATAAGATGAGAAAAATGAGTTGAGAGGATAAAGATTGAGAAAATGAGTTTAGAAGATAAGATGAGAAAATGAGTTGAGAGAGGATAAGATGAGAAAATGAGTTTGACGACGATAAGATGAGGAAAATGAGTTGAGAGGAATAAGATGAGAAAATAAGTTGAGAGGATAAGATTAGGAAAATGAGTTTTTTAGAAGATAAGATGAGAAAATGAGTTGAGAGGATAAGATGAGGAAAATGAGTTGAGGAGGATACAGATGAGAAAATGAGTTGAGAGGATAAGATGAGAAAATAAGTTTGACGAGGGGATCAGATGAGAAAATGAGGTTTAGAAAGATAAGATGAGAAAAATGAGTTGGAGGATATGGAAAATTGAGTTGAGAAGAAAGACCATCGAGGAACACAAATGAGTTGAGAAGACCTCAGATGAGAAAATAAGGTGAGGAGGATAAGATGAGAAAAATGAGTTAGAAGAAAGACAAGATGAGGAAAATGCGTTGATGAGGATAAGATGAGAAAATAGGAACATGAGTTGAGAGGATATAAGATGAGAAATATGAGTTGAGAGGATAAGAGAGAAAAGAGTTGAGAGGATAAGATGAGAAAAATGAGTTGAGAGGTTAAGATGAGAAAATGAGTTGAGAGGCTAAGATGAGAAAAAAGTTGAAGAAGATAAGATGAGAAAAATGAGTTGAGAGATAAGATCTGAGAAAATGAGTTGAGAGGATAAGATGAGAAAAATGAGTTGAGAGGATAAGATGAGAAATGAGAGTTGAGAGGTAAGATGAGAAAATGATTGACGCGGATAAGATGAGAAAAGAGTGAGGGATTAAGAGAGAAAATGAAGTTGAGAGGATAGATAGAAAATAAGTTGAGAGGATACGTGAGAAAATGAGTTTAGAAGATAAGATTGAGAAAATGAGTTGAGAGGAGAAGATGAGAAAATGAGTTGAGAGGATAGATGAGAAAATGAGTTGAGAAGATAGATGAGAAACATAGTGAGGAGGAGGTAAGATGAGAAAATAAGTTGAGAGGATTATAAGATGGAGAAAATGAGTTTAGAAGATATAAGATGAGAAACTGAGTTGAGGGATAAGATGAGAAAATGAGTTGAGAGGATAAGATGATGAAATGAGTTTAGAAGATAAGATGAGAAAATGAGTGAGAGGATAAGATGAGAAAAATGAGTGAGAGGATGGATAAGATGAGACAAAGGAGTTGAGAGGAGATTACATGAGAAATAAGTTGAGAGGATAAGATGAGAAAATAAGTTGAGAGGATAAGATGAGAAAATGAGTTTGTTTAGAAGATAAGATGAGGAAAATGAGTTGAGAGGTCCACAGATGAGAAATGAGGGTGAGAGGATAAGATGGAAATGAGTGAGAGGATTAAGATGAGGAAAATGAGTTTAGAAGAAAGATGAGAAAATGAGTTGAGGGATTAAGATGCTAAGAAAATGAGGTTGAGAGGATAAGATGAGAAAATGAGTTGAGAGGATAAGATGAGAAAATGAGTTTAGAAGATAAGATGAGAAAATGAGTGAGAGGATAAGATGGAAAATGAGTTGAGAGGATAAGATGAGAAAATGAGTTGAGAGGAGAAGAGGAGAGGAAATGAGTTGAGTTGGTTGAGAGGATAAGATGAGAGAGAAAATAAGACAAGGAAAATCATGAATAAGAAAATAAGAGCTAATGCAATAAGAGAAAATATAAAAAAAATAAAAAAAATAACGGTTTTAAAAATTTTAAATATAAAAATAAAGGTCGACATTTATAGAGCGCTCCCTTATTATGTAACCATAATTGTTACCTTATTTGTATTCGTACATGTATTAGTATGTATTGTAAATATATGTACCTAATAAAAAAAGTTATGCTCATTGGGGACAAGTCATTGACTTCTGTTTTGTTTTGTTTTTCCTTCCAACTTCAATAAAAAAAAGATTAAAATTGGAACAAAAGCCTTCTATAAAGATAAAGGGAAAATCCTCAATCATTTTAAGAGAGAGTATAGTCATTTAAGCCATCTTCAATAAATACACCAACTCCAATGGGGTTAGTTTTGCTACATGTATCATCATTCTTGTAAGTTTGAGCGAGCATCTAATGTTTGGAAATTGAATTGAAAAATGCTGGTAATACTCTCGGAGTGAGTTGGAACTAGTTGTTTCACAAGGTGTGATGAGTCTATAGTTAAGCCATTATTAAATTTTCCTAGAAACTTGTATGGGGAGGAATGTGAAATAAAGCTTAATTTGAAATGCAAAAGACCTAACCTGATAACATTATGTAAACTGCCACTCAATCAGGTTGCAACTTAGGATTCTGTCTCCTAAAACTTATACCCTTAATGTCTTGCCTTTAAGGCAAGGGATTCCAGTGTCTTGTAATGCTACACATACACTGTGTATATGCCATGCATCAATAGACCGCTCGTGACATATATGCACACATTTACGGTTAATACACCATCAAGCTTATGTGTACATACCCCCCCCCCCAACAACAATATGCTAGTAATTGAACACATCCATCATATCATTCCTTTTTAAAAAAAAGATGGTAGTGTAAAATTTAATGGCCATCATAGGATCCTGTTAATATATCACTGGTATGTTTGCCCAATGTGTTCATGCCCACATCACTATGGTGTTTACACTAGCATTAATCAATCTTGGAATGAGTTTTGTGTTTGCACGCACGCCCTACTGGCATGACAACCACTCTATTTTAAATGACTTGTTTTGCATGATATGTAGATGAAAATGATAATTTTTTTCAAAACATCCCACACTAGAACTACTAGTATAAGCTGGATTTTGAGTTTTGGGGTGAATCTGGGGATGTTTTTGTTAAGTTTTGTAAGATGAGGGAGGAATTTTGGTTTTATGTGATGTTTAGAGATTTTTGCAGTTTTGAGGAGAGTTTGGGGGTTGGAATTTATTTATGGGGTGTTCCAGTCCCAGTACCTTGTAATCTCAAAGCATGCATAAACTCTACAACTTTTTTTCTTAAATTCAATTTACAGTACAATTTTCAGCCTATCAATTGGCATTTAAAACAAGTGCATTGTGATATCTGCATCTGTGTTGAAAATGTACAAGATGCAAGTCACTTAGGCAGCTGATCTTCCCCCCTGGAATGGATTTTGAAATTCTAGTAATGGGAGTGAGTTTGGGTGATTTTTGTATTTTCTGATATCTTTATGCAACTGTTCTGAGTGTGAATGGAATTTATAAGTGGTCCTTGGATGTCCTTGAAAGTTGTAGGCAGTCTAAAATAATAGTTTTGGAATTATTTGATCCCATAAATATTTCACAGCAAACACTAAAATAAGAGTGTTTATTTGCGACAGCAGTGGGCATACTGAGTTATTTATATCAATGTTTTAAATCTATTCTTTTGGAAGTCAAGACAATGGCAAACTCTCGTTTTAATTTTTGATAGGTTTAAAATTTAAATATTACTAAGTACTTGGTCTCAATGGTGATCCCAAAATGATTAGGGAAGTCGGGTTAGCACGGTGGGTCTTCTCTCGCTTTGCACCACTGTAGTCCCAGGTTTGACCCTCGTTCAGGCCAGTGATTTTATATAGGTTTGGTTTCCAGTCCATACTCAGCTTTGCAGATTTTCTCCGGTTTCCTCCTACTTCTAAAATTTGGCTTTCTTCCTTAACGTGTATAATGATGTAAACGTGAATTGAATAAATTATCTTCATGACACGTATGACACAATAGTGTTGGTGTGTCATTAAATACTAACACCCCCGCTCCTCCCCAAAATGATTGGCCTAAAATATGACTTTACATTTTAATAGATCCCCCTCCAAAGTGAAATTTTATATTAAAATTATCTTTAAAGGAGAACCAGACAACTAAGTCAGGTCCTTGTGGGTTTCTGCAAATATAACATTTTTGTAATTAATGTAAATCTGTATCAATACTTAACAGAAATCTTCAGAACAAATCTGCAAGAAAATCCTTAAATTTTGGCTAGGAAAATCCTGAAAATTGTTAAATAAGAGTCAGGGAAATTTATCAATAGTAATCCTCTTTTTTTTTGAACAAGGAATTTTCCCTCAAAATGGCTTAAAATTTAAGAAAATTTATTGAGTTTTTTAAAACCCGACTTAAAGGCCAGGCCATTTTCTCTGATACAGTGTCATGTCCCCTCCAAGATAAATAAAAAACACCCAGAAATAAATAAGCCATAGCTGAATTGTTCAGGATAGTTTCCTAATGTTGTGTGAAGCAACATATCAAAAGTCCCCAAGTTTCCTCCTTGTGCTAATTGAAGAATAAAATGTTCCAATTGTGTTCATATGTATGCCATCGTTTGTGTCATAAGGATTTTAAAAAGTATAGTTTGCCCTATCTATGGTTTATGGTTAATTAACTATGGAAATAACGGTTCAAGGTCATACTGGGGGAAAATTTCGGAATGATCCGAATCTTTTCAAAAGTGTGTCCATGTGTTCGTCTAGTTGTGTATAAACTGAAAATATATATATTTAAACAATTCAGGTAATTTCCTTGAATAGTATAAGGCTCATTGTGGCAGATTACTACAAGGTCTATTCTAGGTCACAAGCCAATGCCCTATAAGGTCACCTATTGAGATGTCGTTGAGGGGAATGATTTTATTGCACATATAGACTGACAATATGTGCAAGCAATAAGTTGGAATTCGTTGATTAAAACTCGCGCTTTGTTTACGAAAATTTTACCCCACGTGACCTTGCATTTGTTGACCCTGTATCCGAAACCTAAGGGGCAAAAGTAGGCAACCTACTATATTTTTTAATCAGGGACGGGAGGGGGAGGTTAGGAACACGACCCGCTTGCTCGATTTGGGCATTGGGATGTCCAAGCGGTAATGTGTGGAAACTGTGACATGCATTACTATTGGCAGGTCTCTGTTTCAGTTACATTACAAATCTCCTCTTAAACCTTTAAATTAGTTTGATACATCTTAGAATATTATGATAATGTTGGAATATATTATTGCTTCAAATTCGTCAGGGTTAGTGGATTAATCCCGCAGCAAAATAATGTAATTTCCAATAACAGTCATTTAGATTGAATATTCACGACCAGGCATAGTCTTTAGTCAAGTCTGTGTGTAACATTCCATAGCGTAAGAGCGCCCTCTACCCATTAAGTCTTTGAAGAAGGACTAGCACCGGAAGTTGATGCTGTTTTGATTTCGCTGTTGCTGGTAAAAGTTACCGGGGGGCTGAAGGCTGAAAGTTTTGCATGATTTTGCAGAATTACCGGGAGGCGAGTGCCCCCTCCGCCCCTTCTATATATCCGAGCCTGGTGTTGGCTGGTACCCTCCCCCAATCAGTGAGACCAAAAAATACAATATTCAGGATTTAGTCAATTAGAACAATTCTAAATTGTTACCCCTGTATAAACCTTACCCCATTATTCTCGATTAGCACAAGGGGGAAACATGGGGATTTTGGATATGTTGCTCTCACAAACAAAACATTAGAAAACTATCCTGAAAAAAAATCAGCTATGGCTTATTCCGCATTATGGTTACACATATCATAAAGTTCCGAACTACCCCTCTGATATTCTTATTACTTGTGCAACCAATTGTGATGTATTACAATGAAAATGAGACTCATAAGATTTATATATCTTGATGACATTGCTAGTGCATTGCAGTGGATAGTTTGGGGTTAGGTTGGCAGCTTAGTGTGCATTTGCCGATACCTTAAAAGCCCTAGTCAAAAGAACCACTGACCCAAGTCTCATTTAGGGAGTACACATAGTGACCTCTAATGACCCTATATGACCTTTAACCCCATTTTGTCAAAATCTATACACTTTGCAAATAAAGTGCTGTGACCACCAAACTTGTTCAAAACCACCACTGACACAAGGTTCGTGGTGTACACAGATTTACCTCTAATGACCCACTACCTGACCTTTCACCTCCATTTTAAAATATAGAAAACAAGACATTTTCTTCAAATAAAGTTGTATAACCCCAAGATGTGCTCAAAAGAACCACTGGCTCGCACTCACTGGCATATGCTGACTGACCTTTCATGAGCCCTGTATGATTTTTGACTCCATTTGTCAAAATCTAAAAAACTTTCTTCTCCAAATAAAATGCTATGACATATTGTAAACAATTGCTGGTCCAGGATTTATATGGAGCATGCATGACTAATATGGAGTATGCACAGATTCATCTATAATGACCTTGATGTGGCATTTGACCCCATTTTATAAACTCAACCCAACAGTTAAATCTATCCTGCGAGGTTTATAGAGCAGATGGAGCTATGGTGCTTCATGCTTTTCTAACCAATTATGAATACTAATGAGCATATTAGCATATTTTTTTTCAATAAGATCCAATGATTCACTCATAACTTAATACATTCTTTCCATAATGCAACTATCCATTCCCTATCCATCGCAATCGATAAGCTACTGCATCATTGATGTACTCATTTTGGATTTCTAACATGCTTTAGTCTAACATGCTCTTTCATTCAACAAATGATGAATTATTTTTCAATCCTAAATTCTAAAAGCCTGTATTTTATCTTGCAAGTATGAGCATTTTCATCTTGGGCTTCCTGTTTTAATTTAAAGGCACTATCAGTGATTTGCTCAATCAGAAAATCAGATTTTTGAATATCTGTAAAAAGAAATAGGTAGTAGAAATTAAATTTCTTATTAAAAAAAAAAAAAAAAACCTAATAGGGACAAAACCAGATATTTAAGTCCACTAATGCTACAGCGATGAGCCCGGGGCAGTTGCACTCGGAAGGAAAGGAAACACTTATTCAATGGAGATTTATATTGTTGCATATTGATGTTGTATAATTTTCGGATAAACTTTTTCAGTTGGACAAACAATAACTTATGAGAATTCTACAGACTTACGGCTATGCCTGTAATATTTGACTCTTTCGGGTGAATCACTGATAGTGTCTTTAATGACACATAAAAAGTCCATGCCCTGTTTTTTTTTAGAGTTTCTTTAAACTATAATTTTATATAATGTAAGAAGTACCCATTTGTTGTTAGTGAGAACAGACATGCTTCCATTTTCTTGTCAAAATTCATTGTCTAAATCTTCATTTATTGAAAGTTTTTTACGTTTTTACTTATTGTTTTCTGTAAAGGCATATTTACAGCTATATATAGTAGAAATACATTTCTTCAAATAAATATTCCACACTGGAAATTAAACAACTAAATTAGAAATTTAAAAATCAATACAATACCCATGGCCTCAAGTTGCAAACATATCCTGGTGGTATATCATGAAGAAACCATGCATATTTGCTTCTTGCAGATCACCAGTATAGTCCAATATGCTAGCAATTGAACATGTTTATCGTAAGATAAAATAATGAGGGTCTGATAATTATTGTACAGTCCTGTTAATATTTAATATCACCAGTATGTTTGTGCATGTCCCTCCCATGTTTACTCTAGCATTATTATAGATTACCTCAGCTAGTGCATCATTTACTTCAGAAGCAGGGTATTTGACATAGAGGGGACTGTTCCAATCCCATAAGTTATTTTGAATCAACTGTTTAAAGCAGCACTGGCACATTTTCACAAAAATTTCAATTTGCTCGCCTAAGGGAGTGTTTCATTATTTTTACGCCGGGGGGGGGGGGGGGTGGGGGGGTGGAGGAAATCAGGGGTGGGACATGAATTTTTTTTTTAACATTGAGGGGGGACACAAATTTTTTGTGACAGAGACGGGGGACACGAAATTTTTGTTAAAGCCATCATAAAAAATGAAACTATTTTTTATGAAACTGAGTACGAATTTGTTTTTCACCATTTGAATAAGACTGATCTCATAAAAAAAATTAAAGAAGTTATGGTGTAAAGAGGCTAGAAAGAGGCTAGCTATCATGGCTATAGACTATGAAAAGGCAGCTAAATTTTGTAGGTAATTTTTAACCACAAGTTTATAATTTCAAATTTAATTTCATCCTGGGATTGTAGATCCGTATAGTTTTTAAAAATGCTTGTCACAAATATCACCATTTACTGTTTTTCAATACAGAGAACAACAAGACAAGCCCATGATTGAAAACATGAATTAATACAATCTTTTTTATAAGTACAGTACTGTTAATGCGTTCCAAGACCTGGCATACAACCCCACGTTGTCACACTACATTGTATCTTTTTCATATGAGAAATACATGTATGACCGAAAACTTCATAATCATCAAGTGTGTGATTTTTTAAATATATAGCTGCCCCATTGCCCCAATTGAATGGCATTATTACTTTCACAGTATCAATGAAATGGTAAACATTAACTTTTTGATACACAACTGACTTTTTATTTAAGTAAAAAAAAAAGTAAGTGTCGTTCCGAGCAAGCTCGTGCACGGAGTCCCCCATCTCTCTTTCTTACGTTTTGGGCAGATTCCTCCTCATATTTTTGCTGGGGGGTTCGCCCACTCCTCCCGCATGTAGCGAGTCTGTTACCTTCCCAGCATGACAATGACCTGTGTACCTCCAGGAGTAATTGAGTGTAACAGGGCAGGGCACAACAATTTGTCACAGTGGACTCGAATCAACAACCTTTGGTAGTGCAGGGCGAGCGCTTTTTCAATCCACTAGACCCCACGTGCCCTCATTATTTGATTTGAAAATTAAGGTCTCATTTGGTGATGATAATTAATAGGATTTTTTAAATATGCACTCCATCTCTTAATTGTTGTACAAAACAACAAGACTGTCTTTAATTTCTCCTTTTTGCTATGCATGTGTGTCGAACAGCTATTTATCAATATTTTTAGGCCCTTGTATATTGTGTCCATGCTGGGATCCATGCCAACCCATAGGTCAAGATAAAATTAAAATCGGAGCATGAAATAAAAGGTGAACGAAAAGGTGGCATAATTATGACAATGACCGAATTATAAAATTAATTATTTTGGGCTCTTCTATCACAATATAGTAACATTTAAAAGTTTCCATCTGAGAATCAATCCAAGTTTGCAGATTTACAATACGTACACCCAACATTCATTCAGATATAATAAAAAAATGTACGAGTATATTATGATCATCTTCATACTGGCATCTGAAAGGTGCGTGGTTCCGATCGTCTTAAGGACCCCCGAGTTAACCCGAAGTAGTATCGATTTTGAATATCGATGAAAGCCGTATGTTTTTTCTTCATGGTCATCCTGAAATTTGAGCCCTCAAATCCATTTCATTTCCCCAGATATAAAACAAAAACACCATTTTAGTGGTTAACCACAATATTAGCACAGTTATTGAATAGGCTACGACATGCATTATTGCGTCTACCATCACACCCGCAAGTTTGTTTCCCCCGGTCTTTGTGGGGTGTAGTGCAAGTGCCAGGCTCTCATTCAAGTCGACAAACACGTTACAATAAATCGGAACAACCACCTTTAAATTAAGGCCACAAACAAAAATCCCATGGTTACAACTTTTCCAAGTGCTTGTTGTATTGATCTTCCTTACTTGGAAAGGATGTCACAATAGGCCTTTTAAACGCGATTCACAACGTCAAAGACACTGATCCAGTGATATGCTCCCACAGTGCTCATTTTGGCCAAGTAAGGAAATATTAAAGTTCATAAATAGCTATCTCTTCAAGATAATGAGAATTAATGAGAGCTCTCTGCAGGCACTCAGACATGCTAAAATCCAAGAGCTTCCGTGGGCCCAGCCCCCTGGACCTCCGTCAGGAGCCCCAAAGTGGGGAACCACCCTTTCCCACCCATTATTGCCTCGCTACCGCTATGGGGCACCACTTTACCATCTACCAATCTTACTACCACTTTCCAATTGCCGGTTGTATTGATCCTCAGTACTTGAGAAAGGCATCCAATATTCCTTGACCAACAACCTGTATGTTTACGTGACTCACAACATCAAAGACAACTGGGACAGTGACAGTGCTCTGACCAGTGCTCAGTCCACTAAAAGAAATTGTTTTGGGCCTAGGCAAAGCAATATTATAGTTAAAAAACATTCATCCCTTCCAGACTAATGAGATAACTGAGCGCTCTCTGAAGGCACTCAAACCTGCTAAAACCCAGATCTTCCAGGGGCACCTAAGTGGGTGGCCGCTACCTCACCCATTATTGCTCCTTCTGCGCGCTCAGAGCACCACTAACATCTTGCCCCATGCGCCACATCCACTACCTACGCCACTCATCTGTTGAAATTATAAGGAACTTATAAGTTCCTTATATTAAGATAAGTCTCTGTGAGACGTGAATATTTTCATTTCATTTCCAATCGAATAGGCCTCCTTTTAGAGTCTAGAGCACTGGACAAAACATGGCAGCCTTTTTGTGACAATTTTGCTAACAGTGACGAGGGTTGTAGGTCATTTTGAATAAAAATGCAGATCTGCAAGGATAGGACCTTCTATACCGATTAAGCCCACAATTATTGTCATCATTGATGTCTACCATTTCTTGACAGTAAAGAATCTAGTAAAAAGAGTCATCAAAGATATCAAAGAATATTTTTAAAATATAAAATGTATTGTTGATATTGTCTTTTAAAAAGAGGTAATTCTCCCCAAAATGCTCTGACTATTCAGGGAGCAATAAGAACATTTACCACTGCCATGTACATTAGAAATTATCTTCCAAGAGGAGTTCAAAATCATTCTCCTTCAGTGCACTTAAGGAGAGCTAAGGGAAGCAATCACTCTCGCTGCCCTTAAAAGATGATGTCTGGGATATTGACAATTTATGAATTGTATAATTGAAAATATTCGAGGGGGGGCTTGAAATTTTTTTCTACTAGTTAAGGGGGACATGAAATTTTAGCAACTTGAGATGGGGGGGGGACTTGAAAAAACAGCGTTAAAAAAGACAGAAATCCTCCATCACCCCCCTGGCGTAATAATGAACACTCCCTAATTCCATAACATGACATTGAGTTTTCATAACCTGACCCATCTGACACTTTTTTCTGACACACATATGAATTTGGAAACCCTTCATGGAATAAACAAAAGGTCATTCGTTGTTAAAGCAATATTAGCACATTTTTTTGAAGAGCGCCCCAATTTTTCAAAACATTTGAGATTTACATGGTTGCATTGGTAACTGGCTAGTAAACTATACCTGTGAATGGTTAAGCTTGAAAATGTCTATGGTGTCACAAACGAAGGCATTTTGTAATTAGAATAATTATTATCGGGGATCCCCGATAATAATTCAACGGCTGCGTGAAACGGCTGCCAATGTGAAATAGCCAGGAAATAGCGACATGTAGGTGTATACGCTCATCCATAGTTACTGTTGTATTGGTTTCAGGCACGTCAAGTTAGAGGTTATTTTCTCGAGGGGCACTATTTCATCATGGACGGATGATTAAACGTAAGCATTTCAGCTCTGCCGTTAATCCAATCTGGGATCCCAATTCTAATGACAAAATCGCTTTCTTTTGCTAAATATGCATTTTTCGCATTCTCGTTCGCAGGTATAGTTTCCTAGACAATTACCTATGCAAAATATTCAAATTTGAACCTGGGGGTGCTCTTCAAAAAAATGTGCCAATATTGCTTTAAGACAATGCTCAGCCATGCTAAAGCATGGTCGACCAAGGTGTACCATGGACCATGGTAACCACGGTTGACCATGGTCAAGCCACCATGGCTCATCATCGCTGACCATAGTGAACCATGGTCAGCCATGTCTTGACTATGGTTGACCATGGTTGACTATGGTCAGCAATGGTCAGCCATGGTGGCTTGACCATGGTTGACCAACAAGAATGGTGTGGCACATATCTATGTGTACATCATCAGTGCATTGTGGGAGTAGAATTTAGGTACAGATTGACTTTGGCAGGGAATTTCCAAAAAACATGTATTGCCATAATGAGGGTTGACAATCAAAAGGACGTAACTCAACACTAAAAGAAACATTAAAGAATTTCTTTAATTCTGCTGTTCATAATAGCTCATTACTAAAGTTTATATAATGTTTGCTTAGAGTACCATATACAAGCTTTATGAGATGTTTACACTTTGAGTAATGAATAGATTTGCTTAGTGGAAAATATTAAACATCACATTTCTCAAAAGCAGTATTACAGCAGAATTAAAGAAATCCTTTAATATTTCTTTTAGTGTTGAGTTACGTCCTTCTGATTCTCAACCCTCGATAAATTGTAACCAATTCCATTACACTGTTAATTGTGGCAACCATTCAACTCATGACTTTTCTTTGTTCTTGTTCAAAGCTGAATATACTAGTGCACAAGTGTAATTATTATCATTTCTCCATGTATCTCCTAATTAACCTAAAGCTCTGCATGATTTTGAATATTTTTCTCACAATTCTTGGGCCATAGGACACTGGTAGTGACCATGGTCAACCATGATCAGACAATACAGCCACTAAGTGTCATGTGACCCATGGCAAGACAATCAGTTTCTTAAATGTAGCGACCATGGTCAGAAATGGGCTACTTGAAGTGACCATGGTCAACCATGGTCAGCCATGGGACTACCTTGTTCAACCATGATCAGACGTGAGTTTCTGGGCAAGTGACCATGGTCAATCACAATTGCACTGAAGTGACCATGGTCAACCATGGTCAAATGAGGTGATACACATGGTTGACAATGGTATACTTTAAGTGACCATGGTCAACCATGGGCAAGTCAGGTGATGACCATGTTAGACCATGTTCAGCCATGCTAAAGCATGTCGACATGGTAACCCATGGGGTGAACCAATGGTACCACGGTTTACCATGGTCAAGCCCCATGGCTATCTCGCTGAACCTAGTCAACCAATGGTCTGCCATGTTTGTGACCATGGTTGACCATGCTAGCGCGGTTGCCATTTCGCCTATAGTCAGGGACCGAATTAGCCGACCAATTGCGCAAGTATTTCAAGGTTTTTCACTCATGGCAACGCGACTGTGATTGGTGAATGTGTAGTATGGCGTGGCAGGTTTCTAAAAAGAATGATTTAAAATCTCAAATCATGCCCTGTTTTATTTCGGGTTTTCGACGCCCCGGACACCAGAGGCTAAATCCCGGGGGGGAGGGGATATTTCCCCCCCAATAATTTTATGAGGGGGGATGGTTCATACGATCATCCCCCCCCAATTTGATGCCCGTTATGTGTTTTTGACCAAAAAATAACCTCATATTAACCATAATAGTTTTAAAATGTAAATACAGCGCGCTTCGCGCGCATTTTTGAGCATATTTTGTTTTATTACATCCTTAACGATTTTAGCTCTAAATGCCAAAATTTTTAGTCACCTTCGCGGCATATTAACTTGTCTAAACTTTTCAGCAAACCCAGTTTCCTTCTAATTTCACACCCCCCATCCCCCCAATGTAACAATAAAGAAATTTACGCCACTGACGGACACAATAATCACGTAAGTAAACTTTTCGGTTTCAATAAGCTTTAAATGTTCCCAAGATATTCTTCTTCACGGCCGACATTTGTTCTGCACCATCAAATTACGTCCGACGCGCAATTGGTCGCCTTATCTGTCCGCCCAGCTATGGTGGTGTTATTGAACACACCTCACCTGTGACACTGCCAAATTTCCTATCACAGCATTGGAGAAATAGTGCATTCTTATATCAATGCCACCTACATAACACAACTAAGCTTTTATTTGGCCGTTCCTTAGGCTTGCCTCCTTTCGATCAACCTCCTTCTATTTATACTTTAATTTCCCCGCCGACGCGTTCGTACTGGACTATAACTGAGCAGCGGCGTTCGTCCGTTCGTCCTTCGTCCGTCCGTCCTTTCGCCCGTTTCGTCCTCGGTGACAAAATGTTAACCCATGTGTATACCATTTATCGGGAGTCCGTAAGGGCGACAATATGTAACTTGGTGGAAAGAAGCGGGTTGACAAATTCTCGACCAGATTTATGTGGCCTAAAATATGCTACGTATACGAAGTTGCATAATTTTATGAGAATTTTCCTGCAAGGCCTGTTTTACAAGTTTTCTGAGTTCGTCAGTCGTTAATGATGTACTTGGTGGATGGAACTTACTGAAGAGTGCTTGACCTGATTAGATTTTGGGCGTATTTCGGGCATATTGGGTTGCAAATGAGCTAATTAATATGCAAAAATCGCGGTAATTGCTATATTTTTTAAACTGTAACTTGGAATACTCAAAATTCCCTGCTCTCATATAGCCTATCATGGTCACAATCTTTTTTGCAATTGACATATGTGATTATGTGGGCAATGGTAGCAATGAGCTAATTAAATGCGTAATTGCTGTATCCTGAAACGGTGCCTCGGATAGGCAAAATTCCTTCACCTCATGAGGACTACTATGCTATGGGGAGGGGTGAGGTGTTGGGGAGGGGGTGGGGTGTTGGGGAGGGGTTAGTTTGTTGGGGAGGGGTTGGGTGTTTGGAGAGGATGGGGTGTTTGGAGGGGGTGTTGGGGAGGGGGTTGGGTGGGTTGCGGGGTGTTGGTGAGTGTTGGGTGTTGCGGGGTGTTGGGAGGGTTGGGTCTTGCGGGGTGTAGGGAGGGGGTGGGGGTTTTGGTTTTTTTGTGGTTGATTGGGGGGTTTTTTTTGGAGTGTGGCGGGTGTTGGGGAGGGGTTTGGAGTGTTGCAATTATGTTGCGGCTCGATGATGGTGTTGCGGGGTGTTGGGGAGGTGCCTGGCGGGTTGCGGGGTGTTGGGGATGGAGAGGCGTGTATAGGGTATTGGGGTAAGGGTTGGGGTAGTGAGGGGTGTTAAGGAGGGGTTGGGGTGTTGTGGGTGGTGTGGGGATGAGGTGGGGTGTTGGGGATTTGTGGGGTGTTGGGAGGCGTGGGTTTTGTTGGGTGTTGGATTTGGTGATTGTTGCGGGGGTCTTGGGGCACGGGGGTGGGTTTTGAAGTTTTGCATTTATCATGTTGTGATCGCACATTCCGGCGGGGACATATTTGACGCATCGCGTAATCGAGTTCGCCCTTGTTGCTCAATATAGTGTCATAGTGAAACTAAACTGAAGACTGAAACATTTGTTAAAGTTGGCAAACATAAGTTAGCCTATTATTATCAGACTTTATTCAAATGGACAGCCCACATTTTTTTTTTTCAACAAAAGTAACTCCTTGAGGTCGTGTATAAACCGACATACATATATGTACATAACAAGTTCAAAATTAATAAGTAACTTATCTTAAGAAACAAAACCAGATAAGCAGTTAATAGTCCATCAACTTTTTGAGGAAACACAAGTGTATTTACAGTTTTTGTATAAGTGTTGTAATCTACCGAAATGAAAAACTTCTTTACACCCTCGGTCCTACCGAAGGGGGGGGTTACCACCCCCTTCCGTCTGGGGTTTTTTGTTCTCCGGCTTGCTAAGACCCCTTTTTTGGTGCCAAATTATTTTAATGTATTGGCAATTGATATTTTCCTGGGTCCTTTGGGATCACCCTGTTTATCCCCAAGTTAATTGGGGGGGGGGGTGGCACCCACCCTTTTGGGAGAAAAGTACTAGTACTACACGGAATTCACAGACACTTGAAGTCCTTTGGCCTCTTATTAATCTGTTTTTTGTGTAAGTTTTTTTAATATTTTTGTGTAACTTATTATATCGCTATTCTTCCAATGGCATATAATATCATTGGCATGCAATTGAAAACAATATTTTGTGAAGTGTGGACGTGGTCTGCGTTAAATTACAGATTTTTTTTTAGGATCAAATTTTTCTCTCAAATTGCACTTGAAATCGATTGTAGACCACCTACGAGAACGTTTCGAAGGGTTATATGGACAACAACATGAAATAAAACCGCAAATCTTGTTTTGAACTGGTCTGCTTATCCATAATCGTCCCTATAGGAAACATGCTTTGAAGGCTGTTGTGCAATGACAAATTTTACTGCCGTATGTCATAACTGGGTACACTAAATGGGGGATTCTGTTACACCTCCACTTTTGTTTTCAGTTTAATTCCATTTAATTCTTAAAACGATTTTTGACTATGTTCAAAGATGTGATGTCTATTTCGTGCTAGAAGCCCTGATTCTTGTTAGATAAAAACCATTTTCAGCCCTATTGGATTAGTATATTATTAGAGTTACGGTCAAAACCTCAGCTAGGTACGGGGGAAGCGGTGGGGGGGGGGGGGGGGAGCAATAGACATTACATTAAAAAACGGTGAAAACATGTCGCCTTTAAATTTAAAATAAGTAGAGGAATTGAAACACTTGTGGGGCTCAAAATGCACATACACACTGTCCTGAAATGATTAGATCTAACTCATAAGACAACTAAGGTTCCATTAATGTAATAATAGTAAATTAGATGTTAATTAGGTACAACTTTTGATCACGGTTTGGGGGCATGTCGGTGTTCTGTGCTAAATATATATCCACAAAAACCAGGTAGAAACTTGATTAACTTGATTTAATTATCTGATAATTCTCTCTTTTAATTCACACAATTGGTATCCCTTATATAAAACGTCATCTTCAACCAAATTGTGGCTTTGGGTGGGACCTACATGGAGTCACATGAGTTTGGAGACATTTTATGATTATGTCAAGTCAAACAAGAAAGGTTGTTAAATGAAGTATTACAAACTAAAGCATGATTTAAATTTGGGTATGGAATAGATATGATTCATGAAAAACAAGACACTTGTACTGAGTGTTCAAGGCGTTGGAAGACTATGTTGCTCAATAAGCCGCTATCCGTATATTTTTGCATTTTCAGTATGAAGTTTGTAAAGTGTCAAACAGGTTTAGTAGCTATGGAATACAAATTTCGCTTAGTGTAAGTAAGAAATGGCCCTTGTACACTGGTACGGAAAACCCATTGGCCTAGGAGAAAGAAACAAGTGAAAAAAGATCAATGTTAAATTGAGACTTGAATTATTGGAATAATTATCTGGTAGCGCATAGCCAATGTTAAATCTTGGTAGTGGCCAGAAATACATTTCGATGGTCTTTAAAAATAAATAAAAGTCCAGAATTTAAGTAATAAATCAAAAGTGCTTGACTGAGCCAAACTGAAGGTGAGCGCGCGTTAATTTGGATGCACCTAATCTCCATTTTAGAGTCATAATTCGGCGAGCTTCACTGATTGCAGGTAAGTTACTGTACGGTGCTCGTCCTTACCTCTCAAGCATTATTTATAGTTATTTTCTTGTTTCGTACCGAGCAACAGGTTATCGCAACTTCTGACTACAAGCTGTACATACGACGCATACACACAAATGAATGGAGACGAGAGTGGATTTTGTTTGGTTGTCATGGGGCTTAAATTAAAAAAATATTATGTTCTTTTGATATAAAAAAAATAGACCTTTATTCAGGTATGCCTGTTAAAATACAGAGACTGGCTGCACAAAAAGAGATTGACTGCCATGCACCACCTTCCTAGTCAAGCATTCAATTTGGATTTATCTGCCTAAATTTGATCAGATAAAGGAATGGGAACTACATATAATTTGCTCATGTAAAATGTTTACTTGCAAGCATAAAATTTGGATAATAATTATAAAAGTATGAAAATCTACAATATTTATTTAGAATTGGAACAATTCTGAATCAAACGGTTCAATATTAGATTTGGCATTCAAGTCGATGCTTCGATCTCATGTTTCAACATAACTATACTTTGTTCGAGCACAACAGTTATGAAATTATATGGAAATGCCAGTTTGATTCTGAATACCTCACTCGTCGAGCCACAATGAAAATGTTATGAAATTTTGGTATTTGGAAGCCTGAAATTTTGTTATCATTTACTGTAACTGGTTCGAGCACAAATTCTTTTCTATTGATCGATTCGAGCAATATAAACCACAAAACTAATCAAAATCTTTACTCGAAAGGCTTCCAAAAGTTCATATCTAAAAATAGACTAAATTGGATGCTAAATGTGCTTGCTTGAAAAGAACATTTTATACAAGGGGAAATGGGATTCTGGGAACATTTAATTTGTTTCTCTTATTTTAATTTATAACATAGATTTTCATCACCTACACAATTCTGACCGATAACTTGGATTTGAATTCAAACTTTACTGCTTCGCACTTTGCACCAGTTATGAGCTAGATTTAAAGTTAAACGCTCGTCTTAGTAGCTCAGTTTTATTACAAAAATAACCATTATTGGAAATTACACATCTCAGTAAATCTTTACTTTGTTGGATTATAAAACCCAACTGGAGCGCTAGTTTACCTGTATAATTTACAGAGATTCTCGAGCACAAAATAATGGTGAGCAATTTATTGACATTTGTATAAGAAAATTTGGTCAGAATTTATCAATGATCGTTAATCTAGGTTTTATTTAAAGGTCCCAGGAAATGCAAATAGAATTGATGTGGTTTGTGTCAAGTCTACAAGGAGGGGCTGGAAAGCATTCAATATTTGGGTTGGTGATGACATCATTTGGGGTGCTATTGATTTTGAGAGAGTAATAGAAAATTCCAGGTGACTGGTGTGAATCTATTCATGACACTGACTGAAAATCAATAATAATCACTAATGATGTCACTGGTAGTGTATTCTTTTTTCTGGCCCTGTTTATTGGAATGGAATGTCCCCTAAAAGATTTGGAGTAGGTTTATCATCTCATTTCCTGGGACCTTTAAGTAAAAGGAACCTTTAGCAGACCAGCCATAAGGATTTGACTCCTCACTTTTGGCCTGGCGAGTGGTAGCAGACGACAGCCAGCTACCTGGTGGGCCCAAGCGGTGCTACCCCGGCACTTCCCCCGGAGATCAATGCTAACCTCCGCGGTAATACCCGGGTAACCCAAGCCCACCAGACCACTCTCTAAAGGAAGGGGAGAGGGGATTTGGTCAAACCCTTCCCGTACCTTTCGTAGTCTGTAGAAGATTGACAACAATTTAAAGCTCCCGGTGTTATTTGTTTTCTCCTGGAACAAGCGATGCGTGAACGAATGCTTGACGCCGATTGGTCAGTGATGCGTGACAGAACAATTATTCCTGATGTTAAACAGAATTGTTACTCTATGAAAACACTTAAAATTGAATGATAAAATGCAATCCCATAAAATGGCGAAATGTTTATAATATTTAAAATAATAAGATATTATAAATCGT
This sequence comes from Ophioderma brevispina, assembly GCA_023653785.1. Classification (NCBI taxonomy): domain Eukaryota; kingdom Metazoa; phylum Echinodermata; class Ophiuroidea; order Amphilepidida; family Ophiodermatidae; genus Ophioderma; species Ophioderma brevispina. The sequence continues at coordinate 8,397 of JAMKCH010010472.1, read as the reverse complement.
AAAATCGCCGCCACTTTTGTTGTTGTCTGTTGTATTCCCTCCAGTCTTGAGAACAGCCAAAAATAGGCTAAATGGTGGGGGAAATATGAAGGAAACACAAAAATTGAAAGTGTGAACCAAGAACACGTAATCACAATCCCCTCACTGCAATCTAATCGCTTACAGCTGCAATCTTCTACACTACATCCACACGTGTGTAATCAAAAAAACAAGTCCGTATCTGCACAAAAATAGCTCCTGGAAGCAGATACATATTGCAAGCAATGGTATCACACAATGTCAGTGCGTAAAGGTTAAGTAATAATGTGCAGTCAAGTTTGCTTGTGCCGTGTGCTCTCTTTATTTGTTTATGAATGTTAATGCTGCGTCAGAATATTTCTATTGTTGCGTATGAGCAACAGACGACCCAGATTACACTTTGTTGTGCACAACCACACTACGACTATGTGATTACACGCACACCACCATTTTACACATATAACACTAATTAACTAGTTGTTTTAAACCCACATTGCCACAGAAGTCACGTGTAGCCTAAGGCATAAACAGCCCTTTTTGCACACAGCAACAACAACTGTACTATTCCACACGTAGTATACTCAAAAAAATGGTTAGCTTCACACGCAGTACAGTTTAGCATCTGGGTTGCAATTTACAGATTGCAATTAAAAGGATTTCACATGCCACAGTAACATGTGGCAATCTTATTGTACTGTGTTGGCTGTATCAATATTAGTAGTGTTAATGAATATTGCTGGCCAAGCAGATAATGTTGATAAATGTTGCATATTAGCTAATCTAACATTACATTCCACTTATTTTGCACAACTCGCAACGATAAGAATGCATGTATCTACACAGTAATTATGTGCCAGTCCTATATAATAAGTAAAGCAAACACACTTGGTGCCAGATGCCATGTGCTGGCTGTGTCAGTAGAAATATATAATCCATACCAAGCTTGGCACCAAATGCACCATGCTGGCTGTAATCATGTGCAGTCATATTAAGTAAATCAACCCACTAGGTGCATATGCACCGTGCTGACGGTGATAACCATTATGTTGTAGTTAAAGAAAATATATTGTCAGAAGCTTGGCACCACAAATGTACCACTGGCTGTAATTATGTGCGTCATAATTTTATGCAGTCACAGCTTGGCACCAGATGCCACATACTGGGTGTGCCAGTAATTTATATGTTGTCCATAATATTATATTCAGTCCAACTTGGCAACCAGATGCCCTGCTGGCTGTGCCGTAATTATGTTATCATAATAATTATCTGCAGTCACAACTTGGCAACCATATGCACCATACTGGCTGGCCAGTACTTTATATGTTTTCTTAATATTAATATGTCAGCACGACTTGGCACCAGATCAACATGCTGGCTGTGTCCAGTATTATATTTTTCATAATAATTATATGCAGACACAACTTGGCACCAGATGCACCATGCTGGCTGTGCAAGTAATTTATGTTATCATAATGATGATCTGCAGTCACGACTCGCACCAGATGCACGATGCTGGCTGTGCCAGTAATTATATGTTGTCATAATTTATATGCAGTCACAACTTGCACCAGATGCCACCATGCTGGCTGTGCCAGTAATTTTAAATGTTTGCTATATTACATATGCAGTCCAGCTTGGCACCAGAGTGCCATACTGGTGTGCCAGTAATTTATATGTTGTCATACTAATTAATATGCGTCGCAGCTTGGCACCAGATGCGCCATACTGGTGTGCCAGTAATTTATATGTTGTCTAATAATTATATCGTCACAAGTTGGCACCAGATCCCCATCTGGCTGTTCCATTAATTTAAATGTTGTCAAATATTATATGCAGTCACAACTTGACACCAGATGCACCATGCTGGCATGTGCAGTAAATTTAAATGATTGCCATACCAATTATATTCAGTCAAAACTCGGCATTAATAAATAAAAATCCAAATTAAGTGTTGTCCCATGATGGCGTACTCAGTAATTGTATCAGACATTAAAATATATAGTCACAACTTGGCACCAGATGCCCATGACTGTTCTATGTCCCATAATTGTATATGTAGACATGGGTAATTGTATGCAGCCAAACTTGGCATCAAATGCACCATGCTGACTTGAGTAAGCAGGCAGACATAATAGATATATTCAGTTACAGCTTAGTACCAGATGCACCATATTAGCTGTCCCAATAACTATATAAAATGGGCTTAGTAATTTAACTTAAGATTTCGCTCTTTGTGCATGCGAGCGATGACTGTAGGATTTCCATTCAATAATCTCCAGCAGTTTGCATCTATGTTACTGTCACCATAAGGGTCATTCTAGTTAAAGTATATGGGATATCCAACCATGTTTTGTGTTGACACTGGAACTGCTGATAGCGCCTTTTACAACTTCGGCATTATATAACTGTCTGGATGGTATCAAATACAAAGCAGCAGACTAGAAGTGTACCATATCCTCATCACTTGCGAGCAGACAATTCACATGTGGTGTCGATTGGACTTTGGTTTATCTGTCTCATCCTTGTCCTTACAGGATAGACCCCAGCAATCATACGAGCCTTGATGATTATCCCAAGTCTCTGATATGGGCTGACCTGTTTAATTGGTTTAAGGATAGCTGTAGCTATGTCCACCTCCATCTGGTGTAATAAAGTCGGGTTTGATTTCTTGTGCCTTTATCCTCATTGTGTAGCAATAACTCTCAAGGAGTAAAATTGCCTTTCTGACTGCCTTTTTCCACAAGCTCCGTCCTTAATAGGATGTGATACTGATGTATCTAGTGTGGGTAGATTCATCTCTTGATTAACTAGGAAGAGACTTCAGCAAGACACCAATTTTTGAGTTTGGGTGTTCCTACATAATATGAATTAATTCTTTCTCGTTAGAGCTGGTTCTGGGCCATTGATATTGCAAAGTGTGAGAATTTTCTGCTCTGATGCGTGCCAGGTAGATCTTGTACCATTAAGAACAGTAGCAGCAACATTTGGCAGCCTGACCGGGAAGTCTGGAATTTGCTTAACTCAATGTGCTGGTGTTGTCAGGTCTTTCTGCGAGCTTGAGAAATATATTGGTTCCAACACCATACAGCAGTCTGACAGGCAGTAATGTATTCCATAGCTTGTGTTGTAATATTGGTGGGATGCCCTGTCGCATGTGCTCCTGCTCCAGTTTTAGACTATAGGTGTTCTTCTGGCTAGCATGCCTTTCTGCATTGTATCATCTTTAGTGATCTGGTTTCTACTCCGGAATAGGGATGTCCAATATGTGTGTTCCTCTTATGTACTATAGGACAATTACTTAAGTAGAGAGTTTCTTGCTTTCTCCTTATCATGGTTGAAAATAACGTACACACTTTTGGTGGCATTATAGCTGTACTCCCAATCAGAGGCATATCTGGATGCAACATCCAGCAATTAGTTGAAGTTCTTCCGATCTATTCGCTATCAAGCAACATCATCAGCAAAAGCAAGCACACCACAGTACAAACCCTTAGCAAACTCCAAGTTTGGCACTGCGGAGTATCTTGATCAGCACATCAATGTAGACGACATAGAAGAGCGGAGAAACTACACCGCCTTGCTTATGTCCCAGTCAATGTTATGACCTCCACTGATATTTTGAATTCAAGCTACAACGCTCTCCTTGTGTATAATAATGTATAAATGGTAGCCATAGATTGCCATAACCCCAGCTCGTACTCCTTGTAGAGTAGACATTTGTGGTTGACCTACATCACAAGTCCCCCCCCCGCTTTGAGGCTCAAGAAATGCCACATGAGTCTGCTGCCCCTGGTTAGTTTGAAGCAATAATCATCTCTAATGTAGCACTATTTGGGTACATGATCGCTTTTTCTGGAATCCCCTTGACTCAGCAGGTATGCCAGCTTCGCTAGGATTGGTGTATTCCTTTCTTTGATGACTGTTTCCAGGACTTCAGCAAATACTGAGATAAGCGTTAATCCACGATTCCGTTAGTCCTTGGGATTTCTTTTTATGAATGGATATGATACCAGGTCCTCAAGCATCAAGGGATAGTGACTGTTTTAATACATTTATTGATGATGGCAGTATGAATTTAATTCCCTCAATGCCCAGGTACTGTAGAGGCTCAGATGTCACTTGATCTTTTCCTGGTGCCTTGTTCCTGTTGAGTTTCCCTATTGCATCTAAGATTTCATCAGTCGTAATCTGTACTTCAACCATCTCCAGCTTTGCTAACTCCATAATCTGATCAGTAAGTTAGAGATGTAGGTTGCATGAAGAACTAACTCACCAGGTGAACTCGCTTTTGCTGAAGTTTTAGCCCACCTTTCACAATGACAACATCTTCATAGAGCTTGGATAATCTACAATTATCTGGTCAGTACTATCTCATTTTTTTTCCTATCCATCTGTCACTCAGTTTTGTGGAAAAGTTTGGTATCATTCGTATTAGTGTAGAATCTGTTGATATTTGGCTTCTCTTTGTTTGGCTCTGCTTTTCCTAAGCTGCCTCCGGACTTCCTTTTTTTGGGATATCTACTCATTTGTCACAGCTGTTTTCAGGATCGCGAGGTTTATTTTTGGTCCTTCAACACGTCATTTCTCTTAGTTACTTTGTATTCAATTGTTCTACTTCTTTTGTCATTCTTTCTTGCTGGTGCTTTCTCATTTGGTGCCCGGTAGTTTTGGGGTTTTAGCTACATCACACATATTCTGGATAAAACCAATTGACATGTGTTGATATCCAACAGATGCATCTGAGAGAGTAATTCACTGGCTATTATTCAGGTTTGGTGTGTTTTTTCATGAATATCATATTTGCTGGCCTGGTTCCATTTGCCCTTACTTTGCTAGGTTGAACTGTTTGCTTTTTGCTAGTTAATGTAATTAATAGAGCCTTGCCATCGCGTGGAAGAATTTGCCGATTTTTTGGTCTATTAATGTAATTAATAAGCCTGTGCCAGCGCGTGGAGAATTGCCGAAATTTTGCCGCTGTTGTAAGCCTACTGTTTTTATGGCTTGCTTGAGGCCCTGAAATTACAGTTCTGCAAGCTGTGATCTTATGGATGAAACTGATGAATGGATTTTAGAAATTTGGTGTGGTAAATGTCTTTGGGAATGTGTTTGTTGCGGAATCTTCTGATTTTCAGTGTATAAATCGCATGTGTGTCCGATACTTCGTCAGTATGAAGATTCGAGAGGGGCGGGTTTGTTATCGATATCAGTAACTGAGTTACGTGGGCGCGTGGTTGGATTTGCGGGCTATTGTGTCCTGGCGCCCGAGTGAGTGGGTTGTGTGTTTTATGAATGTGCCTGTATGACCCCGGCAGTGGCTCAGATTCTCTGCCTGCACCATGCACGTACTGTGTTCCTATATAAAAGTCGCTCTGTCGAGCCAAAAATGCTTGTTGCTTGTGTAAGGGATGATGTAATTATTTATATCAGACTATTATATTAGTCACTTTTATGACAAATTTCATGAATTAGAAGCCCTCAAAAATATCCAAGTTTTGATCCATGTAAAGACTCCCACGATTTAAAAGTTAGGCATAGAATAGTGCTAATTACATATGTGAATGAATCTCACTGTTTTACACTCATTGGGGATTTCCCGGTTTCCCTTGAGGATCACGTGACCGTTGAAAAGCAGCTCGGTCCGGCGGTTCCGGAAAGTGTGTAAGTCTATGTAACAGACTTCGAAAGATATTATCCTAAATTAGTACTGCGCGAGAGATTAAAGTACGTTATCAGTCCGTCATAGCGAAATGCCACGCAAATGCAAACTAAATCCAAAATATCTCTGGAAAACGGAAGGGGTTCTATGGAGATTATGCATCAGAGGGTCCGTTTACTATGTTTTGTTTGGATATGTATCGTAATGGGTCTGAACCTATAGAACCTAGCGAGAGAAAATTGAACGTTTTTGTCTTGTACTTCGGTGCTCGCAAACATGGAAAAAGGTAAAAAGCACAATCGCTATGGCACGCAATCCCTTTGCCCACAAGCCTTTCAGGATTATTCCAGTCTTGAGAATTTTCAACGCTGCCCAACTTTTTTTTCAATTTTAGAAACAGGTCATACGTACTTACCGGACCCGCCGTACAGCCTGGGTACCGCCGTTGTTGGCTATTGTGATACACACACAGCCGTTTAAGGGCCAAAGCATTTGAACAGTTGTTGACAAAAAAATCCCAACAAAATTTTTATTGAGAGACAATAATTCCATCGGTATCTAATCTAAATAAGTACTATCATTGTTCATTTGTGCGAGATTAAAACTTTATATGGAATTGTGTTAAGCGAAACCATCATGAATTAATCTCAGCAAGTGCGATTAGCCTACCTGATCAAAAAGCTGACATTTTACAACACACCCTAAATTTTGAATCAGTTTGAACAAATATTTTAAGCAAGTTTACGTAAGTTTGAAATGGCCTTTGTGGTCTTCATTCTCTTTTCGGCGGACTTTTTTTTGCACTACAGGATATTGTTGTTTCGGCGGGCAAGTCCAAATTCAGTAATGTTTATGTGGTTAATGACTTTTACTCCCAAAGCAGCCACATATTAATCAGAAAAAAGTAATTACTTGACCATTCCTTTACAAGTTTTAACTTTTTACCCACCGATGAATAAATGAACGACAAAAATTAAAGATAATCAATCTTACACCAACGCGACAACCCAGCTGGGACTGTCCCTTTGCAACAATTCCACAATTCGATCGATATTGCTTCCCCAGTCCAACCTCCCCGGTCAACGATCTTGGCCCGCCCACAGCTTATCTTTCGCAGTCTAGTCTAAAATTTTTTGTGACAAAGTTGAAAGCGTCATGCGGGTTACCGTAACAGTTCTCTCTCAACTCAGTCAGACGCCTTATGATCCCCTTAACTTCCGTGAAAAAAACACAACTCGACAGAAAAATTTTCATATTTTTTGGTGTATTTTTTCTAGTACATCTCTTTTCAATATTTTTAAAACTACCAATTACATCAGTTCATATGGGGCCGGGAGCGACATGCAACGTTAACATTACGTCGCACCCTGTATTAAATGAATCAAACCAAACAACAAAGTTACATAGCTTAGCTTCCTTCATTTAATTGCCCATAACAAAAATAAACACGTAAATTAAAGACCAATATCGCAGAATTAATTTAAAAAAATATTTTAGAAATGACGAACATAGATTTGAAATCGAAATCCAAAATCATTTGAGAAATGACTAATGTAATTTGAAATCGAAATAAATCATGGTGTTTTTGAATATGGGCTAAAACAATCGTTCATTTTAGCTTGAAAAAGCTGTACAAAATACCGACGCCGAACCACCCCGACGCATTGCGCCCACGCGTGATATTTGATGACACAAAACAAATGTTTTTAGAATCATTTTAGAATATTTCGCCGTATTGGTGGCAATTTGTGATTCAGAAAAATACGGGTGGGTAACGTGATTACCATGTGGTCATGAGCTGAAAGTCATGAAAGATCAGGTATAGTTGTGAAATCTTAGACTGGCTTGGGACGTTCCCAGACCGTTTTAATCATCAAGTGAAATAATTATTGGAACCCAACGCGACATTTCGGAATTCATTTAATTTTTAATTTATTTTCGCACCTTAATTTTGAGAAAAAACGACCGTCTCGCTTCAATTTTATTATCCTTTTATTTTATTTCCTTCTCTTCATTAATTTTTCTTCTTCGCCCCCTCATTTCCTTCCCGCGAGGTGCAAGATGTCCCCGGGAAGATGCCTGCCCATATTCCCCATTTTTTCCCGCACCTGCTCGCACATGTTGTGCTACACTGTTTATATGACATTTTCCCACGCTGACCCCAAAAAAATTGCAACAGAAGGATTTCTTGGCATTTCTGGTAGTATAAAGGTCACTTAACATTATCAAAGTTCATAAAATCGAAGTCCCAGAAAGTGTTTTCAAACTATGACATAAACAAAATGGCCGCCATCCACCATTTTGCAAACATAAATCCTCATATCTCTGGCAATAAATGAGCAAAAGGGCAAACAAGGTGTCATTTCCTAGCTAATTCTAGCATACCAAATCCTTAAAAAAGGGTTTATGAAGTTGAGATACATCATCTTGACCTCAATCCAATATGGCCGCCATCCGCCCATGTGGAAAGTACAAATTCGTGTATCTCTGGTATCGGATGGGCCAAAGGACAAACAAGGTGTCATTCCTCCTACTAATTCTAGCATAACAAATCCATAAATGTGTTTTTGAGTTGAGATATCATCTTGACCTCTAAATCCAATAAGGCCTCCATCCGCCCTGTTGGAAAGTACAAATTCTTGTATCTCTGGTATCGGATGGGCCAAAAGGCCAAGCCAGCATGTCATTTCCTACTAATTCTAATATAACAAATCCATTAAAAT